>DWNK01000876.1:0-10377 GCA_018250315.1 Hyalothyrus neleus pemphigargyra | reverse complement strand
CAAGCGATAACTCATGAAATGCTTCAGATAGTTATATTATGAAGCACGGTGAGCGTCAGCTGCCGCGACTTGGATTGGGGGAAGCATCCCAATCACTTACTGCATCAGCTGCTTACTTTTTTTTCTCTTCGAATAATTACATTAACTATCAATTAACAAATTATCAGTCTGTAGCAAATGATTCAAAACAATTTTTTTACGTGGCTGCCGCTTGGTGGCCAATTAATTTGTCAGATGTTTACTAACGTCCTTTATTAAGGATAACAAGTCTTATAACTACCAGGGCCAAAGCTGCATCCTTCGCATCGAAGTAAGCAAGTAAGCACATTTTTTACGACTAACGGTCATCCATCTGACTCCCAAACGCCCTCAACGTTGCTTAACTTATCGCAAACAATCTACACAAGCCGCTTGAATTACCCATTAATTTATTTTGACTTGATTTTATCGGTTTATTTGAGGTAAAAAAGTAGCTTTGTGTTTTCCATAATATCATTAAAGGCATGTGAATTCTACCGACTTGCACTCGGCCAGACATACACTATAACGTAGCGGACTATAATTTTATTGTTCTTATTCTTGAAGGAGACTAATGCAACGCTATATATACAGCAGGGGTTCCCAAAGTTTTCTTGGCCGGGGACCACTTTTTTATCATTGTTGTTAGCAGGGACCACCATCGGGGCGCCGAAAAAAAATGGGCATCAAGGTATTACCAAGCCTAGTACCTATTTTAGCTTCTAACAATATTTGGCGACGAAAATAAACACGCCACGTCACACGCGATCTTCTCATTTACGTCAATCAACGGTCATCACATTATTCGCGGATCATATTATGGCTCCTGCGGACCGCTTCGGACCATCGCGAACGGACCACTGGTTGGGAACCATTGGTATACAGTAATGAGTTAAAATATCTTCGACTTTCCATTGCATATCACATCGCATTACCTAGAGACGGCACGATAATACGCGACACACCTAGATAGAAAGAATGCACTTTTGCGTATATATTCGCAACTCGCATTCTCAATATAGTGTTGTCGTGTTTACAATCGTATATGCGTAAGTTTCTATTATTCGCGTGTACAGAAATTAATTGTAGATTATAATGTTAACTTGGCAATTTACAGTTCGCATACCAAAATTCTAGCATCGGTGCCTACTTTTAGAGGTACGAATTCTGTGAGACGGATCTCGTGTGACAGCGATTCCTCTTCGGGACAATCCCAATTTCACCACCTTTATTTTATATGCGTCACTAGATAATTAGTCAGTAATCTCAAAAGATTTTTTCAAGACTTCCGTAACCATAAAAGGATAATTAGGATATCTAATTATAATAATGATTAGTGTTCTCCCAGTGGTCAGATCTGTGGTTGACAGTAATTCACTTTATCAACTTTCAACGTTATTAAGTTTTTTTTGGCAATGGAAAACATATATCTCAATCATCATTGAATATGTTTTTTTTTACTTTTTTTTCGGCGACAATTTCTACTCTGTGTGTTCATTTATTTTTTATAAAACTCCTTCAAATCTATCCACAAGACAAAAATATTCTTTTAAAAATACAGGCCTCGTCTAACAAAATAATTGTACGCTGAGAGCGTGCATCATTATTGTGGTATAGTTGAAGACCTTGAAATGTAACTCGCGACGGAAAAGCATATTCTAACTAGGCGTTTTAATATGTTTCTATTTTAAATCCGGTACTAATGTACTTATTTCTATTGTAATTTACATGAACATTTACTTTAAATAGTAACATCACAATGAAGTAAATATTTCTGAAAATCTATGAATAAGTAGTAACCAATTATTCGAAATGACAGGATTTTGCTGTTCGTTATTTTGTAGATCGTTACTTTAAATGTCTTTTAAAACGACTCTGAAAGTAGCTTGTGATTTCTCGGAGTGTTAATGTGAGATAGAGGTCACGAGATCCCTATCTGCACGGGACGTGTATATGCATCGTAAATCTCGTCTTTTCCTTCAAAGCCAGCGTAGCATTAACCACTCCTATGACGTTTCAAATGTTCATGGGCGGCGGTGACTACTTAACATCAGATGGCCCGCATGACATATTACTAAAATATATAAAATCTAAAAATACTGTAAACGCAAAGTGCGTAGAAGCCCTAAGCCTAGCCGCCGACGCGATTATCTAGTATTCTGATTACTCAGTTAACAGGAAACGCTCGCAGAAGTTATCGTTAAAGTCAAGTTTGAACTCAACTAGTCTCGTCGTTGGAACTATAGAACCGCTGCTGTTTCAGTTCGCCGAAATTACGAACAAACGATTAGATAGAACAATGTAAGTCGTACTGTTTCATAATCTAATTTAAATAGGTAACATTGCGACTCCAAATCCAGACATTTCTTTCTGCACTTGAATACCTGAAAATCTACGGAGTTACTAATCTATTTTAAAATATCGTGTTATCCTCCAGGCAGAAACTAGCAAAACCGTTCCGCCTTAAATCAGCTGGGTTTGCGCTGCTGTGTTTTGAAATTATAACTCGGGAACACTGAAAGATTTCACCTTACATTGACGAACAGAAGTATTAGAGCTCGCATAGCGAATGTGTAAATCGTATATATACGCTCCGTCAATAGCGACTTGTCGTGTTCCGGTAGTGCAACTAAGAGCCAGAGTCCCTCTTCCCTCCCTTCCCATCCTTTCCATCCCATACCATCCCTTTTCCCTTTAAAGCCGGCGAGCATTGGCGACTCCTCAGGTGTTGCAAATGTTCATAGGCGGCGGTGACTTCTTACCGTCAGGTATCTCGTATCGCGTACAAATGAGCGTATAAATGAATTTACCAAGATAAATTCTGAATTAGCATTCTTTAAATAATGACATTTCATGTAATACAAATAGTAAGTACAAGCACTATATTTTATCATCAATCATCATCATTAACATCATCATAAACCATAACCTCTCATTGCTCAGCTCAGTATCCTTAGCATGACTGGGAGCCATCGACGTTCAATGAAACGTTCTCAGCTAATCAAATCGTCGGAATCGAAAGTCGATATAAATTAGTGTCACGAGTAGTCTTTGGTCGCAATTCATACTAAGGATACGGGTTCCTTCTCAGAATAAAAAGGATTAGGCCATAATCCCACCACCCGTACAGGTGACCACCCTCAAGCTGGAGTCTACCGTCAATATCTACTTGTAGTGTTTTGGTATTGCGTCTGTGAGTTCCTCTTCCCATCCTTCCCACCCATCTACTTCTTATCCTATTCCATCCCTTTTCCCTTCAAAGTCGTCGTAGCATTGGCGACGACTTCTCTGGTGTTCCAATGTTATTTATCTCTAGTGTTTAGATAGCGGTGACTACTTACACCATGCATCTCGCCTCGTTCATTTGCGATTATGAAAACCTAATGTCGCCTGCATGCACGTGTACTAATTACATTTCGCACTGTATAAAAAAGGCAATTCAGTACTACAGCGATATAAGTTAATCTTTTTTTTGTCACAAGCGGAAAGTTCACGCGAATTATGTCCCCTTACTGTCCCAGATTCACACGGTTTGCAGAAAAATGGCGTCCGGCGGACAATAGAGCACAATTACGTTCGGGGACGTAATGAGCGCGCCAATGAGATAGCAATAAAATTTCGCCTCACAATACGGCAATAATTAGAATTAACTGTCTCATTCCCGCCCACATCCGATCCCATCTCTATTTTGTTTCATTGATGCTGTCCAGAATTTGCTGGAGTCGTTTCGACACTTGCGATACGCCAAATCGACCTCTATAATCGTAATGGTGAATTATTGTCCTTTCATTGGATTTAAAACTCGTTTGTTTCAACTGCGGGCTTAAGATGATTGTAAGATTAATGTTAATATCATTGAAATTGTAATTTGTTAATGCTAATGTGTAAACAAAACATACAAGCGTCGTGAATGGCTCTTCGTTCATTTTTCTTAATAAATCTGCACGTAAGCAATAATGTCTGTCTGAACCTGGCTAAATCTAAGCTAAACACGCACATTACATTTAATATAGTTTCTATGAGAGATTTTTAAATAATATTAAAACAAGCCTAAAGCGCTTTCCATTTTTTGTAGTTGTACTAACAAACACTTTTTGTAACTGAGATTATCATACGCATAATCTAGTAACGCACAGTAGCGTACAAAACACATGTTTGGTAGGATTGGTTCCGCGAATATGCAAGCCGGGCCTGAGCATTTACGAGTATGGGTCCACAAATACTAATAGTTGGACTAACCTTAGTACCTACCTATAAAAAACCGATACATATTCCGTCTCTGTCATACTTGTGTATTACATGTTGACTGTAACAACTTTTAATTGTGGCATTCATGCTATGCCATTCTAACTCAAGTATATAATATATTTAATAATATTGACAGTTTTCAAAATAACCCTGTTAAGTATCAACATTTCACGAGTGTTTTGTTACATGTTGAATTGAAACGGCTCCTTGTGTTGAGGTCCTTTGCGGACCGTTTTTGTTTAAGCAATTATAACCACACAGTTTGCCTTAGGGCGTTTGTTATTGAAATTCCCGGATTGCCACTCAGACTGCTCTTCATTTCGAGGATTTAGTGGGAATTAAGAGAGAAATGGGCGAACACTGGCCCATTGTGAGCGGGGTTTTGGAAACAATACGCCATTGTGCATAGGTTCCAGGGTCTTAAATGTGGCGGCTTTCATACGAAGCCGGGCGGCTCCTAATTTTCTGCTTCTGCTTGCCCCGTTTGTTTAGTTAATGTATGGAGCGATGTGGCTAATAAAGTTAGCACGATAGCGGTAAATTATCGTGAGAGTGATGAGATTGTTGTTGGATTTGGAAAAATAATGACGCATAGAACATACGGTTGTTTGTTGTTGAGATGTTCATGTTTAAAAATGGCGTGGTTTTGGATTAATATCCTGACTGACTTGTTATAAAATCTTTTAATTTATATATATATTTAGTTTGTCTGTAGTGTGTAGTCAACAAAGTTTCCTGTAGTTTTACCATGATCCTCCGACTGACTCTTCGCGGCTTAAAAGTACTAGAATGCTGTGATTTGCTACCGATAAAACATTCAAAGAAAATCTTGAAAAATATTTTTCTCCGTGATGTGTGGTCTCCTTGGATAGGAATGTTTCTTCTCTAAAAAAAATCATGACAGTACTAACGACGGGCGATTGTTACTAAAAACAATCGAATTATTCGAATAACCCGGTTATTCGAATGTATTCGAATAATTCATATAATTAGATAGTATGCGGAAAACCTTTTTTCGTCGTCACCTCAATACAATAAAATTATTCGTATATATTTATTCGAATACATTTATCTTGCGTCGATTGTTATTCGATTCTTTTTCGAATATTTTTTGTTAATAACGAATAATTCGTTATTCGAATACTGAATTGTTCGGTATTCGAATTATTCGAATATTTTTATTCCAACATTCGCCTATTGCTAACAGTACGGTTACCGAGTTAAAATTAAAACTAACACCTAGGTAGGCTTTTTAAATTAATGAGTAATAATGACGTACCTATAATATACCTATAGAGAAGGAAAATTTCGTACAATGGACAATTAATTAGATTTTACTTTCATAGAGCAGGTTATAAGTTTATATAGAAAAACATCTTGTTAACGGATAGCCTCTAACCTTTTACTACACTTCTTTTTAGACAAAGAAGTGTAGTGGTGGGTTCATTATAGTAGAAGGAACCTTTCAGTTTAGGGAAGGAAATAGAGAGCTTCATACTATATATGTACAGTACATTAACTTAAATGCCTTGTGTCACAGAGTATGTAGAGATAGACGTGCTATGACCAATAGTTCCTTGACACAAAGCGGCTTAGCTTTGACACCTACAAAGGACGATCAGAGCAAACCGCTTGCATTGTACCGAACCGCACTCTGACAACATGAACGGATCATCTCTTGTACCGGTAATTACGGTTGCTATTTTGAAATTCGACCAAAACCACAACATTGCGAAGCAGACGAAACACATTTAAAACGATTTCCGATCTTATGGGCCTTATCTACAAAGATCAATCTGGTCAATAACGTCACTTAAAGAAATCAATAGAAAAAGCGTTCTTGAGCTCAGCTGACTCTGTAGCCGGCGTAGCATTAGCAACTCCTCTAATGTCCTCTAATATTCATGAGCAGTGGTGACAACTTACCATCAGGCGGCCGGACTGCCATAAAAACATATTATTTTTTAACACTTGCCTGCTACCGGATTGGACGCTCGCTCAGGATATTTTTGAAATGACTTTAAATAATTTTAATGTTGAAACAAAACGTTCCCGTATAATCATAGCTTTCTAAAAGATCATGGTTATGCCTCAGGTGGACGCATGCTGATTTGCCTTTTATTAAAACCTTTATATTAAAACATATTTATGGTTTACGTAACCATTAAAAACATACATGGAGAGACGTAAATGGTTAATCCAAAAATAAAAAAATGTTTTTACAATTAAAAATGCTTTTCGATGCGATATTTACATTGATTATGTAATAAAAGTCCACAAAGACCACTAAAACATTTATTTCCTCGGCCCACGGCAAGCTAGAAATTATCGCATCCGTCGAGAAAACAAACACTCTATGCAAATGCTTTGTAATTAGTTGCCCCATAAATATTAAGATGCCGATTTCAACAGCCATAAATAACGTAATGGAATCTCTAAACCTAATTCATAAAGCACTCGTTGTGAAATCGGAGCTTTGAATTTTAAAACCGATTTCATTACCACAACCGCTTTTCTTTCGGAATAACAATCGGGAAACAATATAAAGTGGAATTAAGAATGTTTATGTTTGTCTTGATCAAATATTATATTAGATTCTCAGAAGTTTTGTGAAATTAAACTATTATTCACTCGATTTATTCCCATTAAAACTACCGTCTTGTACAACAAGTGGTAATCTAGTGAGAACTTTCATTCTCATAAGTACTACTTTTATAAAAGTGCAGTCAGTTTTGGAATCATTGAATATATTTGGGGAGTGAGTCTTTTTGTGTTGATAATAGGGAGAATGTATAACCGTTTGTAAAAAATCAAATTCATAAAATCTCAAACCTCCAATTGCTTTGTAAGTGCAACGACATGTACGCGCAATATTTTCTTTTTATGCCCAAGAGTCAGGAATAGGGTTATCCCTATTCCTGACCCTTGACCATAAAAGGAAGTACTAGGACATTTTATTTTTCGTATTTTCATAATTAATATGGTTCTTTTATCAATATTTTGATGCGTGACCTTAAATCGTATACGAGTATTAACCTCGATGAAGCTGTAAATAACGTAAAAATATCTCAGTAATTTGTCCAATAAAGTACCTATCAGAATTTTATGTAAGTCTTTATCGAAAACGGTGCGCTGACGTCAGACCATCAATCAAAGCCTTTGAAATTCAATCTGTACTTTTAGACCCTCCAATTAAGCATAATTTAAGATAAGCCTTTAATTTCTACGTCTCGGGTGGGCTTAAAGAAGGTTAAGCCGGTCATTACTAGCCACCTTTTTCGAACTTTACTTATTGTTTTAAACGCCTTAAACCACATCATATTTCTCCATCGTAATCCATAATACATGAGATACTGCTCGCCTTAGCAATTATGTGTAATAAATCCGAAGTTAGATCAACAGCTGATGCCTAAATTTATCACGATGTTATTTCACTTCGATGCATAAGCCTTTTTATGTACCTCGAAATATAAAAAGGCATTTTTTGGATTAAAAAACAGTTTGGGGCTATCTAAGAGCCACTTCAGGGGCTTAAACATTTTGCTGTGAGCGACGTTATCGTGTATAATAAATGACCAATTAAACAATCTAATTCATTTTACTGTAGTCCCGGTCCTTGTTGGGGTGGAAGCATAAATCAACATGCCGTTGAGTGGCGATAAACATTTTGTGACTTCCAGTTCAGGTGATAAAAAGTGACCACTTTTTTGGACGCTGCTTCCACAAGGGACTCTCGAAAGGGTGACATTTTTTAACCCCTAACGGCTCCTTAATTGTTACATGTCCACCCTTTATGTTTAAAGTGGTCCCTTTTGACAAAAAACGGACCTAAATAAACGACGTTAACGAGCCGATTTGAGGCCGCTTAAGCAAAATATAACTATGTAGTAATGAGAGTTTGATAAGATGAAATTCCATGTTGATTTTCAATGTGCCGCATCGACGCCACTTAACCAAATATTTATTTAATAGCGCATGCTTACTATTAAGTGCTGGCTAATGGGGTAAGCAAATAAAAAGGTGCTCACACTTGTAAGTATTAAAGTACCACAATGCAGTTGCGGATAAGAGGGTCAATATTTTGATAGCGCGCGTGGTAGGATAGTGGAAACATGTGGTCAAACATTGTGCAACGTCGATGTAGCTGTTTAATCGCTGCGGTAATGACACGCTCGCGGCTGCAGAGCAAACGTAGTCGCGCTTTCGCCACGCTTAAGCCTCTAAGCTACTGTTTCACTAATACGAATCAGAATGTTTCGTATGTTTCACTGGTACGAGTAAGTAAGCTAGGATTGTTTTCTGTTATAAAATTAGCGAACAAGCATGTTGGCACACCATTTCAAGTGGAAACTTGCATCCATTATATGACGCAAAATATTCGTAATTTGACTTTATGCGTATTTTCGAATAGGTTTTAAGAAAAAATTTACCCTCTTAAAATACTCGATTCGACTCTGTGCCCTTAGTATGACTTGCAATCAAGTTATGCTCCATATGATATTTTGAATCGACTTTGATTCCGATGATCAAAACATCAAAATCAAAGGTCTATACGAAATAGCATATCGAGCGCTGAAGATCTGATATGGCAGAGTTGCGGCCACACACTCCATACTAACCTACAAAGGGTTGCACAACATTTTACGTAGGTATTACAAAAACCTCGTTATTTTTGAAGTCGATAAACAAATGATCATGACTCTTGTCGAGTTATTTATTTTACGCTTACTCGCTGGTTATGAGAGAAGTGCCTTAAGCAACCTCGCGTCACGACGGGCAGACGACGTCGACCAAAATAAACGTCTGCGATGAATCAACCGCCAACTCGAGAAATTCCACCAGATCAAAGGCGGGGCTTTCGCGGAAATGTACTCAGTTGCAGTAGCAATGACAGAACGTTTAGTAATCTTAATAAATGAGGATTTATTTAAAAAAATAATATTTTGTTTATATGTGTTTCTTGGAGATTATGAAGGAATTAAAAGTATGGAAGAATTTGGATATCCAGGATTTTATATTTCACACGAAACACAAACACAAATATACAGAATATCGCTAGTGCATAATTTATATTTTGATTCGTCATCGGCATCAACCCATTTTTGTCCCATTGCTGGGCTCGGGTCTCCTCTCCGGATGAGAAGGATTAGGCCATAAGTCTACTGCGCCGTCCTAGTAAGGATTGGTAGACTTCACACACCTTTGAAAACATTTTTTTAAAACCCGCGGGTGTGTTGATTTCCTCACGATGTTTTCCTTCGCCGTATAGAAAGTCATAATTACTTTGTAGGGTGTATTTAGGATATCAGAAGTGTGCGTGCGCCTGGGATTCGACACATGACCACCCGGAATGAGACCGCAATTCTTAACTCTAGGCTATCACAGTTTATAATATTTTATTTAATTGTACGCAATTTCTCGAATTTTAGGATGAAATTTCGAGTGTGAAATGGAAGTACATATTATATAAAACTTTTCAAACGATTCTTGTATCTTAGGATAATAGGTGTCTACATGAAACATTTCTTACACTACTGTGTGGATATCGTATGTATGATTATTAAAATATAATCCAATCCAATTTCCCATTAATAACCGATTTTATCTTTAAAACTGTGGAGATTCAAACTAATGTTCGCCCGGAGCACCAACAGTTGGTAATTTCGACTTTGACTTGAAGTAAGGTTTAATGATGTGGAAAATTTGACACTTCGCCCACAGGCGAGTGAAATTATTCCGAGTTTTATAGTCGGGTCGGCAAGATTTACATGCGCAGCTGTGGCTCTCGGAACACGGCGTACAATATGTACATACTCAATGCATTGCACTTCGACAGGAAAATAAAATAAACCTGCAACAAATAGGTAACAAACGCAGCAAATTATATTATCTATTGGAAATAATTCTTCAGGTGTGTTGGTTCTCTTTTAAATAATATCATCCAACTTTAACTTAACATTCAACGACTACAAAATGAAATGGTTATACATGTATCATCATTCTGGCTATATATGTACTAATTGGTAGATATCGCACACGCCTGTAGATAGATAGGCAGATTTCCTCAGATATATTAGTTTACAATACGAACATCATTACGAAAGAGAAGGC
>DWNK01000875.1:0-10377 GCA_018250315.1 Hyalothyrus neleus pemphigargyra | reverse complement strand
TTCCTACCTACAGGTTATCATTCTTTATGCTCCTTTTTCTGTTCTTAATCTAGGCTGCTCAGAGTGTTATGCGGAAAAGAAAACAGGTCTCGCAGGTAAACTGATAAATTGTAGAAGATGGTCGTAAGGAAAGTTTCATCTAATATTTCAATATACCATGGAGTATCGCAATATGTCAGTAAATACTGTAAACCGAGTCAATGTCAGCCAATTACAAATCGTTTACCAATAATTAGTATTCGCATAAACATGTCATATATACATATCCTTCTTAGCATTAAGAAGGCGAACAAGTTTTTTGTGAATGAAGCGTCAAAGAAGGTTGAAAGCAAGAGTAATGCCTTGTATGTTATCTCGAAGGCGTATTGCGTAATGCAGGACCGGCTTCGCGACTGGCGTGTCGCAGGGTCCCACTCTTAGCGTAACTGCGAACTCCTCGCAGTTCCACTGCATTGGCATCATCGTATATCTAAAAGCAATGAAAGGACACTGCGAACCTGCTGTTATTGTATGAAACTTTAAATTTGATGATGATTTATAATTGAGATTCTTGTTTTTATGTCTAAAGCCGAGAGTAGCCGCTTAAAATCAGGTTCTATTACATGCATATACTTAAAAATTTTAAGTGATTAGCTATACGATGTTGATATTTCAAAGACAATATCAATTTAAGCAACATCAAGCGACTGAGATTAAACGACTCACGGCAAGTGGAAGAATTTTATCTAATGTTCTTCAGTATAAAGTCGGTAGTCTAGCAATTTATATAAATAGTAGCGATTAATTGGATGAAATGGATTTTAAAATATTAAATGACTGGATGGTAAAATATGATCTAGGTCCAAAATTTTCGTCAGCTTCGGGACGTACACTGAAATGGGTGCGGTTGTTGAGTGCTTTTAACTACGGCTATTAACGTCGCGGTTTTAATGTTTAGCGTAGTGGCTAACGTTTATCAGTAAAGTGAAATTACCACGCCGTTGTTGTTGCCAGGTATATGAATAAAATCATTAGTAATATATATAGTACAAGTTGTAAACATGTTCATATAAAAACTTTTTGACGACCTGGAAGCAATGATGCCAACCTTTAAATTTTTATAGCCCTAAAAAAATTCAAAAACGAGGTGGCGGCGAAAAAGGTCTTTCTCCATACTTTACAATCGAAATAGGTGGCGGATAAAAAAAGAATAGAGGTCTTCAATTTGCAATCCCAGTGATATTTTCCCCAATTTTGACTTGTAGCAAGTCTACCCGGTCAATTGAAAAAAGCCCTAAAATTGCCCTAAACATTTTTTCTGCCTTAAAAAAGGCCCTGGGCACAAATTTTAGCCCTAAATTTAGGGCTGAAAGATCTAAGTCAACACTGTCTGGAAGGCACAATGGTCACCATTCCAGTCTGCCACGTTGAGGGTTTGATTCTATAATCAAGAATCAGTTAAGTGTTTCTATTATCATTCTTGGCGAACCAATTGTACTACTATAAACCATAATCATTTCACTCCGGCGTGAAGGTTTTGATTCAAGTTCGGAAGAAAATTTTAATGAAGAGATAATTTTAACGACTGCTACTTGACTTGGAATCTAGCATTGGTGTACTTGCTGTGCAATCCATGGAGTGTAGAATGAGTATTTAAGTTCATATATTACATCATTTAACTTAATTGCAAAATCATTATTAGTAGTCACTAAACGTAACCAAACCTCAATCGTTATTTCACCTGTGCAAAGCTCCGATTTCGCTTGTTGTGGCTTTGTTTAGAGCGTACGTTTCCATTTGCGGTTGAAACTTTACAACAAAGTATCAAATGCTCGTTGACTATTTAATGGCAATTTAGAACGTTATAAATTTTCTTTCATAAAATGGAAGTTGTAAACAAGCATGCAGTCGACTTGCTGATGATGGACATCTGTGATGAACTGATGAACCGATTAATCAATGAAGTATTGAAGTAGAACAGCAAAGTCTGCTACAGTCGATCCAAAATTTGTTGATACCAATAAACAAAATGAGACGAGAAAGCAGTTGTAGTAGTGCAGTAAATGTTTAGATAGATCTCTATTCTGGGGGATCTGGGTTGGAATCCTAAACGCGCACTTTTTTAATTCGTAATTATGACTTGCTATACCTACATGACTGCCAACTCTACAAAATGTTCTCAAAGGTATGTGAAGTACCAGTCCGCAGTTTTGTGAGCGTGATCTTATCCTTCTCATTCTGAGAGGAGACCCGAGCCCAGCAGTTCGATCCGAGCACATTTAGGTGGACTTCATACTTGCGTTCAGACGCGTTCACGTATAAAATATTCCCAAAGGTCAACGTTAAGGCTAATTAGTTTCGCTAATTAGGCTGATGAGGACAAAGCCTATTTTTGTTTTACCGTTTTTCGGATATTGGACGAGAAAAAAGTAAGCTGTGAAATTCGATTTAGGATATGAGGTTAACAAATTTTCTGTAGTCTAAGTATTTCATGTTATGTATTATTCTAATTATTGAATATTAGCGATGTTAATGATTTATATACTATTTATCTGATTCGAAATTGATATTTACGGTCACAATAACTTACAAAGCTTGTTTAATTTGATGTTCAAGACTTCGATAAAAATTAAGTTACTCAATCATGCTGGGATGTGTTTAACTTTTCCTGTTTATATTTGCTTATTTTCAAGATTTTACGATGAATATAAATTTTTTTTAATCTTCGAATTTTTCGATAAAAAACAAATCGCTCCAACTGACACCATACTGTACAACTCTGCTTCTGGACAGGCCGTAGACCTTGTGTCGACAATGCAAGCGGGTACTTGCTTTCGATTATATCTCATTGCTGTCATATTTAACTAATGTTACACTCGTCCCTTTAGGCTCTTTGGACCTTATCTAGTTCTGACCATCTTTAAGGTTTTATCGAGTATTCATTGTGTTCTTTATGAAACATCATTCTTGTTTGTTTGCTATCTTAACTCGAAGTGCTCAGTTGAAGAGTTTTCTAAATGGTTATATTCCGGTTTATATTTTGCTTGTTTTTTTTTGCATTGACTGTTTATTTAACGCCTTATGACACTTACGTACCAAAGAGTTCTTCATAATGTCCTCGAAAGATGTTTAAGCTAATGCTGCTTTTCATTTCGAAATTTTTGTGTGTTTTGGAGTTTTGAATTCTTACACGAAGCAGCTTAATAAATGTCTAAAGTAGGCCAGCCCTGAAGAGTGTAGACAAGTCGTTTTATCATCGTAAACAATACGTTTGGGATGAGCCTAGCACTTTACTAGACGATGTAATATCGTCAGATACAATAAAAATCGGCAAGTTTTATTTTTTTTATGTATAAGCCAAACAAGGGTGGTAAGAGGGAATCTGGCTCTTAGGCGCACTACCGGAACATGACAAGTCACTATTAACGGTAGACTCCAGAGGTTGGTCGCTAGACAGTCAGGTCACACGATCGAAGCTCACCTCCAACAAGATACGATAAACGCGTTCTGCAATCAAAATAACGTCTTTCATCTCTTATAAAAGTTATTTCTGGCGAATCAAATACGTTCTCACCCTTTTCCTTCTCAGTATCGTAAAATCAAATTGGATTTAACGCTCAAATAAATGCAGCCACTGGACCGTCGATACCTGTTTCGGCTATTTTAGTTTCCTTTAGCTTTTCTGTTTATTTTATTTCTAACTTCCACTCGCGTCTTCGATCGCAATGTTCCTACGGTCAACAAAGACCGTAGGAACATTTTACCAGGATAAAAATTATTTTCTTTTATATATTCTGGTTTATACATAAAAAATGCTTTGCTTTTCCCTTCCAAGTCGGCGTAGCATTGGCGACTCCTCTCGTGTTGCTAATATTCATAGGCGGCGTTGACTATTTACCATCATCATCAGGTATCTCATCTGCCTTTTCGTTTGGTTTATATATATAAAAAAAACTTAGCATCCCTTTTTCCTTTTCATTGCGTCATTTCATTTCATTGGTGGAGTTCGTGTCTTTGATCTCGATCATTTGCCGTAATTAACATTATTCTTAGTTTTATATTAGGTCTTCTGTTTTATATTTTTAAGGTTCCATACCTAAAGAGTGCCGACGGAATCCTATTCACGAGACTTTGCTGTCTGTTCGTCCGTCTGTCACAGGTATATTACGAACCGAAATAGTTAGACACTTTCTATATTTCAGTAACCGCTATAACCACAAATAATAATAAAAATATAAAATAAAGGAATTATTGCATAATCTTCATGTATCCCTCCGTGTGTGTCTTACTCGCACTTGGCTGGCTTTTTTATGACTTACCCCGGACATCTAATATACTACTTTTAAGTCCTCAGGGGTGATCTGCCAATCTGTATTCAACTTCTGATATAACTCTGGAATCTACCATAAATGTCTATAGCTTACATTAAGTATCTAGCACGCTTGTTATATAACCTTTGATTACTAATTCTACATAACGATCTAATTTACGAAATCTTAACGGTGACACGAGTACCGAAAACAATAAAGATACACTTGTCGTGAACCCCGAATCACCTTACGCTGGGACCACATAATCCCTTATAGAGGAAAATAGTAATGGAAAGGAGAGCACTTTTATTATTTGCTACCTTTTCTGGAGAATTAGTAATATAAGTATCTCGCTGTATCATACCTCGTACCTTGTCGCACACGTTCATCTATTCGATATTCATAATTTAGCGCAGACAAGTGGGAACAGGAGACCTACAAGAGATAGGCGATCCTTATATGGGCGGTAGTCGCCATTTGCCAGTAAGTAGATATATACACATGCTCGTTTGCTACTTTAATATCATAAAAAACTGAAACACCATTTTACCACGTTACCATATCAAATTCTGATTCTAAGTGTTGCTTGCTACTTGCACGTCTCTACATACGAGGAAACACGTCTTATTCGTCGCAGCTCAGCGGGCCGACCACGTAACTCGATCAGGAACAACAACATAAGTTTCAATTAAAAGTTGCCACTATCTATTTATTTACTGGTTAATAATATTGCTAGAAATTGTTGCAAGCATGTTGTGAATTAAATAGTCACAGCTGTAATTAAGACAGATTTCACATTGAAATGTTGTTGTTGCGGATCGAGTTACGTGGTCGGTCTGCAGTTATCCATCTGATGTCAAGAAAATTTTATCAACATGTGGGCTGTTTTTAACTTATTTCTTAAATAACCCCGAGTTCTTTCAAAAAAACTTTAGTATCATTAGTAGAAACAGGTGAAGTTTTACGCCTTCCAAAGTTCCATATGTGAACCCACTCTTGGGAGGCTATCTCAGCTGTCTCGTCGCTTTGTAGCCGTCGTTTGGATTTACGAGCGCTCGTTAAAAACTGTATTATCTACAGTCGGAGTGACGTTTTAAAGAGGATTCGTACCAGAAATCTTCGGTAATGCCGTAAGACGTCTTTGGGATTTATTTTCGTTATTCCTACATTGTTTGGGCTTTCATTATATGAGGATGATATTCATATATTTTAAGTCGGTGGTAGAAAAGAAGTTAAATAATGTAATAATTTTAGTTTTTTAGGGTTCCGTACTCAAAGAGTGTCAACAGAATCCTATTACTGATGTACCGCTGTTTGTCATATATCTCTTATCGGAACCGTAATAGTTAGACACTTGAATTTTCACAAAGTGTGTATTAGTATGGTCGCTACGTGCCCATACCACATAAAAATGTGTTTATTCCACACTTTTCTTTAAAGGTACGGAACCCTTTGTGTGCAAGTCTGACTCGCATTTGGGTGGCTTTAATCTTATAGACTTATATGATATTCGTAATTTAGCGTTTAGCTAGTTATTATTTTCCTTCTTCTGCTATACATGCATGTTTTCTCCTGGTGTACATGATATTTTGTACGATCCGAATTACTCTATACATGGAGTGCGATATTTGTTAGTTTTTGGTTGACCTGCTTGTATTAGATACTACTTTAACTAAATTCAAGGCCTATTTATGTTACATTACAGAATGACATATGACCTTCAAATATAATAGGACATTTAGTCCAAAATCGATTAAGCTATAGCTTATAAGCTATGCATAAGTATGTTAGTTATGTGTAGAGGTTACAATGTGATGAAAATCCATTAGGCTCGGCCTTCAGAAGGTTCTCGCGTAGCACATCAAGGTTTTTTTATAATAGGGATGAGCAACGAAGATATAAATAGCGTATTTTTCTATCCCCATCAATCCCGGTGTTAATAGGTCATTCTAATGTTAATAACGGTCTTTATTATTGGCTAATTTAAGAACGCAATGTTAGGGCTGGAACAATCTTATTCGTACTGTACTCTTAGTACAAGTTATGTTCGTTTTTGACTCGATCATCCAAAAGGTAGACTTCCGATTCCGATTCTCGGGTTGACTAAGAACGTCACGTTCATCGATTCGATGGCTTTCTCAGACATTAAAAAAGGCGGCATCGGGAGTCGACACGAAATAGTGTATCGAGCACTTATTTACTGAAACTCATATACTAAAATCTGCAGGATACCTTGTAGGAAAAGGAAAGTGAAATAGAAGAATTTATATTTATATCGAGGGCCTACCATTTTTTTATTGTATTTATTTAAATTTAGTCGCTGTTCGTGGATCCAACAAAGAAAACTACTTCTCTCTAGTACAAAGGCATTATTAGTAATTTAGACAGGAATCTTATTTGAAACTGGCGGATCGCATTATGTGGCTTGCGCCGCTACCACAATGTAAATTGTAAACATATAGAGAACTGTTACTAGTATAATAAATCATAGTTCTCCTTTAGAATTGCCCTGTCATAAATATGAGCTCCAAAATGTTAAATATCCCGTGATACATGGCCATTGGAGCGCCGCCAAGCGACTATGACAGTGCATCAAGCGGTTTAAGATATAGGTAAGCATAAAATACTAACTGAACTGGCCACTTAAAAAACTATACCCGAGTGCAAAATCTCGATTGTTAATGAGCTTCTGGCCAATAAAATATATACTATCACTCTTAACATGAAAACGAATCTGATGTTACAAGTCATACAATCCGTCACAAAGAAGATTCCACTCCACACTCCAATGCAAAAGATTTTTTTTGCCGTGGAATTTTAAAATATAGTCTTAAAAGACTCCTACAACTAAGACTAATATAGAGACATAACGAGCCTTAAAAAATAGAATTTTACAATAATATAGTTATAGAATAACCACATAGCTTGTAGAATCGATAACCGAGCACCTACTAGAGGGCGAGTTTTTAATAAAGATTATGTTTTATCCTGACGTGGGCCAAAATTAATCTTTAATAAATATCTAGGTACTCTAAAGTAGACAGGATAGATTTGTCATGAATATGAAAAGCATCAGAATATTAAATTTGATCTGATACATGGGCGCATGATACATTGGAATGGCGCCAGATGGTAAGTTGTAAGCCTGTGAGGGAGTCGTGCAGACTGAGATACAAGTACAAGTGAGCGATCGACAGCGCGTGGCGATGGCGACCCGCCGCCACTCAATCGTGTTCCCGTCAATGATGTGCAAGAATATAAGAATTTAGTTCCGTCAAACGGGTGAAGTGGGCCATAAAAATTTCAGCAAGATAAAATTTGTTATAAAATTCGTAGACGACAGAGATTATGAACATAGCTCTCAAAATCCGCCGAAAATAACAGGAATAACAGAAGAATGGCTACATGCTGGTGAGGAAAAGGTTCTAGAAGTTCGAGCAAATAAGCGCAGCTCGTCCTCTATTAATATCAATTGTATTATATGTCAATGTGGGCCAAACTAATAATACTTTTGAATAGACAGGATAGATACTTGTCATGAATATGGAGAGCATCGCCTTGCTAAATTTGAACTGATACATGGGTTTGGAGCGGCGCCAGCCGGTGAGTTGTGAGTATAAGCCTGTGAGGGAGTCATGCAGTCTGCGATACATAGAGAATTCGCAGTAACAATACAAGTGAGCGATCGAAGGCAGGTGGCACTGGCTACCCGCTGCAACTCAATCGTGGTCGGGTAAACGATGTAAACGAATAAACAGGATCTCAATTTCGTGTATACGCATATACGCCCCGCTCTATGCTCAATGTTTTACGTAATAAGCCGTCGTTGTATTAACACGTTGTATTCACTGCGTTTTCTGCGGATCGAGTACAACTACACTCAACAGATGATTTCAAGGTTATAATACTTGCTGCCACGCAAATCGCTGTCTGAATAGAATAATGATATGATATCAGTACTACACCACGTTGGTGTAGTGCGGGTAATTAAATCGCTACCCTGTATGTACCCTCCTAATATTCAGTGTTTATAAATAAATTTGAAGTGTCGTCGCCCGCTCGAACATAGCGAAACTCAAATAAACATCACCGTGCACGTTTCGAAGACAATTAACACATATTTTGTTAGTTAAGGATGGTGGTTTACGTCGAGAGACGCGTGGGGGTTTTAATTAGCGCTGCCAACAGTTGGCGAGTGTTGCAAAGTTTGTTGTTTAGAGTTCCCCTGTCGCTTGTGCTTTTTCATTGTGGTCGGTTCAGTGCCCTACAAGCACCCGTGCATAGGAAATATGGAAACACACGACGATGGTACGACGATTCTGCAATTGTGTCTGGCAGATTCTCTGAAAGGTTGAGAATGCTTTTAGCATTAAGTCCACCTTTGTATCCTTACATTTGTATGGTGCAGAAGATTAAATAAATTACATGAATGCGTGCACGATGGAACACATTAAGGCAAGTTATACAAAATAATGGAATCTAAACGTATATAGACTTCCAAGTTTTCTAACACGTTCTCAAACGGCGTTTTAACGACTGAACTTGGGTGGGTACCTTGGCAGCAAGTGACCATAACTTAGGTGAACCATGATTTCCTTAATTTTGCCATGTAACATTATGATACTTGAAGAGTCCGGAGTTTATAACATGTAATATAATAATATTCATGGTAAACATTTCCCGTATGCAGATATTTACAGCCGGTGGTAAAGGCGAAACAGTTTTGCCGTGAAGACACTAGAATGTGCAGAATAATTGAATTTACTCTTATTTCTGCCTTATCCATCCGAGAGTCCAACGCAACGTGTTTTAGTTCAAAAGACTCGCATTTTGTAACGTTTGCTTATTTTCATCCTCCGAATAAATATCTTGTGCTTATTCGTCGTCATATTAAAAAAATCCTATTCCATTTGAATTCTATTCCCAGAACCATCCAACAGACCCAACAGGTCATTTGTTCTTTCTACTACACAAATATATGTATTTATGGTTACATTTCAGGCTGGTGGTGTCACAAAATCAGCGCGCTCTCCACATAGTGTTCCCTCACCACTTCCTGGACTCGCCCGAGTGGTTCGGAGTCTCCACTGACGAGTACTTCCAGGTAAATTTTACTAACTTCTGTTAATGGATTTCATTGAAGCCATTGAGAATTGATGCATAATGGATACTTTTGTATATCTACCAAAATTTTGTATTTTTATTTAGATACACATGGACAATTATATTAATTTGTTTATCACATAAACCTGCTCTCCTTGAAAGTCTGGCAAGGTCAATGTCAAATTCAAACAAGATCATATAAAGAAAAAAAAATCTTTAAAAGCTTTTGATGCCCTTTTACATAATTCCGTTTTTGCCATATGTCTTTGGAACACATTTATACTGTAATCCACTATAAACAAGTGAAAAAAATGTGCAGAAAATCTGTACAATTAAGAAAAAGGCTGAAAAAAATGCTATCTTTTGAGATGAGCGCAACTGAGAGGGAATCTTTTACTAGGAGCTCAAGGATTATACTGTATAAAATCAAATCGACATACTACCGCGATGCTGCTGAAACGTTGCAGGTGTCGATAATGGCGATGGAGGAGTCCCGCGTGCTGGTGTGGCACCGTGACAAGCTCAAGCTGTCCATCATGTCCGACGGCTTCCTGCAGGCGGTGTTCGACCACATTCTCGGCAGGGACGTGGTGCATAAGCTTATGCAGGTTGGCTTCCACACTAATATTATGAATGCGAATGTACTCTATCTGTCTGTTTGTTACGCTTTCACGGGCAAACTGCTGGGAATGTAATGAAATTTAACATGGATATAGTTTCTAGTATGGGGATGAACATAAGCTACTTTTTTTTCCAAAAACAACCTCAATGGGGGAGAAGTGCGGTTGAGCGAAGTGGGCAGGAAGCTAGTTGATAATAAACCCGTTTTGTGGGCAGGAAGCTAGTTGATAATAAACCAGTTGTGGTTGTTCGTAGTGTTGGTCAGGGCAATATTCAAACAACAATCTTGATCCCAAGTCGAGTGATGTTGATGATAATTGAATAGATCGAATACTCGGAAGTGTTTGTATAGGGCCTAGGACTC
>DWNK01000874.1:0-10379 GCA_018250315.1 Hyalothyrus neleus pemphigargyra | reverse complement strand
AAAATACATTCCCTAGTTGTAAAAACTAATGTTAGTGGTAACTCTAGTAAAACAAAATGGGTAAGTGATTTGCAGGTTTTCTGTAGATTAAGATTGTGTTATGAATGTTATATTATAAACAAAGTGATATACGTTTTCAGGTGGTCTATTCAGTTACTTTAGAGGTCTGTTGGGGGCTCGGGAAATGAGGATTTTGATCCTCGGTCTGGACGGCGCCGGGAAAACGACAATTTTGTACAAACTCCAGGTGGGAGAAGTAGTGACTACAATACCTACTATTGGGTTCAATGTGGAGCAAGTGACGTACAAAAACCTCAAGTTCCAAGTGTGGGATCTTGGTGGACAAACCAGTATTAGGTGAGATGAGGTTATGTTTCTAATTTGCCTAGATTCCTTCTGCACAAGTCTACGAAAGAGAGCAAAAATCGCGGCTATCCCTTGATATTAATAAGAGGATTTTCCTGTCATACCTTACTTAAATACTGAACAGATTAACTAAATGTTGCCTTTTATTACTTATTTTTCCTGACTCGAGGAATAGTAATCAATAAGACCAGTATGTTCTGATATATTCTCAACTAGTTTCAGTCCACAATTGTCTTAGTTGATTATTAGCTAAAAATGGTACCAAGGTACCAGTAGTAAACTCCATTTGGGACTTTACTACCTTATTGTATCCTATGTCCTAATTCAAACTTTATTTTGTATTTTTTTTAATCCATAAATCTTTTTAGTGTTTTTATATTAAGGATACTATGTAATTTTATTACCCAGTGGTAGTATAATGTTAAACAAATCTATTTTTTATGTAAAAACTTTATCTCATAAATTAATCATGATATACTCATGATAGATAATATATGATATTGAATTGATTTTCTGCTGATAATTATATTATGCAGATTATTACTTTTTATTTAGGGCTAAGATATCTAGTGCTCTTCATTTTATTGATATTGATGAGGTTTAGTTATATTGCAATTAAATGATCTGGTTCAGTGCTAACAATCATGTTCTCTAATTAAAAAAATTAATAAAAATAAATCTCTTGTTGGTGTTACCACAATGTTAATACAATCTGATAAGAAGGCTGGGTAAGAGAGGTATATCTGTAGTTTTCATATATTCTGCAAATTTAATATTAAGGTCTATTTCTATTTCTATAACCCCATATTTTTAATTCGTAATATGCTACATAAAAATTAACACAATTTTAAATTAACATTTAAAAAGTTATTTTGTTAGCTACTGAAATATATCTCATAAGATAATAATAATAAATAATTTTGTACCTGCATTCAATATTGGTTGATGTTCGGATTGGATGATTGTTTGAACTATATTAAATTATCTATAAACCTATTACAGGTTTTACTATAGAACAGAAGTTGATCACATATGTGCTACCCCTAAGAAATAAGATGAAGTGCAAGTGCAGATGCCAAGAGTGCGAAGCATGTGCACGCACCCTATATAAAGGGATCTGGGGTACCATGTTGTTGGGGTACCAGATTAAGAGTTTACTCTTAATCTGGCAGAAGTGTTAATTATAAAGGGCATGCCTTTTTATTTTCAGGCCATATTGGCGATGTTATTATGGAAACACAGATGCAATAATATATGTGGTTGATTCTGCTGACAGAGACCGAATAGGTATATCTAAAGATGAGCTGGTACATATGTTACGAGTAAGTATACTTATATAAGATTTTTGATATCTGATTTTCCCTTGTGACTCGTCATGTCCTATGTGACCGGAGTCCCATGAGGCTAGCGACTACCCATTGGCTGGAGTTTACTGTGTTACTGTAATCTCAACATGTTGTGTACCAGTACTGTGCCTGAGAAACAGAGTGTATTCTCAGGCCTGTAAGTTCTAAAGCATTGCTGATTCCAATGACTTGTGCATCACGAAATACTGCTGTCCGGAGGAGCACAAAAATGCTTATCATTTTTTTCCCTTCAAAGTTGGCGATTACCGACTCCTGTGGCATGGCCAATGTCCTGCCTGTTTGTTAGTCTTATACATGAAAAAAACCAAACATCCTTTCATCAACTAGATAAGCCTATACCTCAAACGGCCGAACAGTTTTTCTTGTCTTGTAGCTTATAACATTTTAGATAAAGTTAACCTTTAAAAATGAATACTGGTTCATCCGTTTATAAGCTAAAATGTCACAGACACAGTGATACATCATAACATTATGTTTTTTCTGTTTTTGGGTTAAATATTTTCCTAGCCAGCAAAAGTATCTTCTCAGTGCTGAAAAATGCTAGAAAGTAGACAGACTAGACTGCAATCGTAATTTGTAAAGTGTGCAAGATGTCACCTTGTTATGCCTATAATTATTTATTGTTCTGTTAAAATGTGTTGCTTAATAATATGTTTCTCTCATTTATTCAGTATATTTTAGTTATGATTGTTAGACTTGTTTGTTGTTTTACTTGTTTTGTAAGCATTCAATGTATGCTAGATATTAAGTATTCATTTTATAATTTTATTTTTGCCTTTTCAAGTAAATTGTTGGACATTGACCTTCTCTAATAAGTGCTTTTGAGCCTTTTGATTCCAGATGTTTCGTGTAGTCTCCTTCAGGTCACCAGATAACTTTTTCCAGCTTAAATAATTTTCCCGAAGTCACCATTCGAACTTCGCGATAATATTTAATTTCTACATTGACTTCAAAGTTGGCATTAATTATGTGCAGTTATTATATAGATATAACAATAATGAATATCCCATTTATTCGTATTTATTTGAAATATAGATTTCATTAAATAACACCAAAACGAAGTTCATATCATTCCATGGATGATCATTATAATAAGTTATATAATTTACTAAAAATTATAAATTTGATACAAAGTCTAATCAGACAGCCTTAGTTGTTATAATAACCACTTAAGAAAGATACCATTGCTCAGTGAAGCCTTGTCAAGCATACATTGCAATTATCATTCCACTCGCCCATATCAGCCACAACTAAAGTACTTGCAGATATTTCATAAAGTAACGGAAATAGAATACACATTTATTTGTTACTTATTTTATTCTAATTAGAATGGCAGAGTGCGTCTTACACTAATTAGACAGATCTACAGAGTTCAGACAAAAGTCCAGACATCACCATTTTCCATTCGTCTGCAAGCAATTTGTAGGAGAGTGTTTTCTTCCGCAAAGTGTTTTATTTACTAATAAAGTCTTACATTGCGTCTTATGAAATTTATAGATTTTCGATCAGTTATTGTCATATTGTGGTCATTATTGTCCGCTGCTGAAATCGCACGTGTACACGGCTAATAGTTCCAATAAACATAATTTGGTTATCCCTTTTCGGGGTTGCGTAGCTAAATTATAAAGAAGATTTCGTATCATCGTAAATATTGAAAGTGGATAGAAATTTACTGTCATAGCTCAGTACCGCCATTTTCGAAGTTGGGACGCACTGCTCCAAACATGTGGATGTCTGCCTATGAACATTTGCAGCACCGGAGGAGTCGAAAATGCTACGCCGTTTTTAAAAGGAAAAGGACTCATCCCTTTTCCTTTACGAGATAGCAAGGGTGGGTAGAGAAACTCTGGCTCTCAGGCGCACGACAAATCAACGGTAGACTCCGGCATGACGGTGGTCGCTAGCCAGGTCACACGATTGGACCTTACCACCAGCAAGTCTTTAACTTAGCCTACTACCAGCTACAACCGTGCGATGTTTTTCATTATCGAATTTTCAGTAGATCTTATTACAATTTCCAGGAAGAAGAGTTAGCAAACGCAATATTAGTAGTGTTAGCGAACAAGCAAGACATGGCCGGGTGTCTTACTGTAGCGGAGGTCCACCAGGCGCTGGGGCTGGACGCCCTGCGCGATCGCACTTTCCAGATCTTCAAGACCTCCGCGGTGCGGGGGGAGGGGCTTGACCAAGCGATGGACTGGCTCTCGAATGCTTTGCAAGCAAGGAAATAACACGAAATGTAAGATACTCATTATTTTGTAATTATTATTTTGTTATTAAGATCTACTTATGTTTTATTCAAGTATATTTCGTATCTGCATAAAAATTATACCATCGGCAAGCACCGCTTATCCGAACTATGCGTACGGTCACTGAAAACCAGTTAGCTGCACGACAACTCGTCGCGTTCCGGTAGTCAACTCGTTATTGATGGTAGCCGGCCTGAGAGTGGTGGGACCTTACCTTTATACAATACAAAAAAATTATACATAATTATATCACTAAGCGTAAGCATGTATTTGGTTACTTCATACTGTCATAACTCTACGCAACGCAGTAGAAATTCTTTGTTAACAAAATTTACTGCCTCTCGTGACGGGGACTATGGGGATAGTATGTAGTATTTCACATTATTATAGATATCTATGGTATCTTCCTTTTCAGGGAAATTGTCTACTGAAGCATGTAAAACAAGATCAGACGGAGAGCGAAGCAGATAGCAAGTGTATAGTCATGTTAACGCCATTAGATATAGTACTTAGCGTCGCCGCCGGACTTGCGGATTGCCAACACTGCCCTAACGGTTGGTTAACAACATCAGCGGGCCTAGCACGTAACTCGATCCGCAACAACAATATAAGCTTCAATTAAAAGTTTGCCACAATCTATTTATTTACAGGTTAATAATATCGATAGAAATTGGTGCAAGCATGTTGTGATTACAATGAAATAGTCATAGTTAATCGCAAAGCTGTAATTTAGACAGATTTCACATTGAAACTTATGTTGTTGTTGTTGCGGATCGAGTTACGTGGTCGGCCTGCAGGTGTCTTGTACGAGTATGATATTCTTGTCTACGTCTATTGTTTTATAATTTAAACAATTTCTAATGCTATTGAAGCACCAAACAAGCATGTAAGTGAAATGGTCACTCTAACCAACTCCATATAGATCAGGAGTCCTATCTGAAATTGATCACAGATGCGTTGCTACGCCTGAGGAGAACGAACGCTAGAAATTAGTGCGGCTGTAGCATATCTCCGGACGAACCATATTGGTCTAGCACCTGGAAAATATATTGAGCATAATATGGGATCCACCGATTCAATGTTCAATGATTCGGTAGATAACTGAACGGTTAAGCACGGCAGCTTTTTTGGAGGTTACTTTGCTTTGTGCTACACAAATCGTGCGAAAATTGGATAAACATTAATCTTTTATCTCGGGATTGTATAAAGATCAAATTTTAAATTACATTTAATATGTTATATGCTAGATTTATAGAATAATCTAAGTCTTATACTCGTATGTCTGATACTACACCAAGTTGGAATAGTGCAGTTAATTAAATCGGCACCCTGTATAGGTAGAGTACTTCATCTCTTTATCGACCACTTATCCATATTGACCTATTCATCCTACTTGAAATCCAATTCTTAACTAAGCATTCATCAATTGCAGTTCGAACTTGTTTAATGGTCGACGTTTGACTATCGGGAAATATTTGGCCCAAATTATTTTAATTCACTTCATAAGTACTTTGCACGGTGCTAGCGTAGCATTAATTAAATTCTGTTTATAGGTGATTAAACACATATTCGCGTATTTACTGGCGTTTTTTGTTTGGGAAAATAACAATTTAATATTTTCTTTTATTAAGAACTAAATTAATTATGGTTATATTGCCAAAACATTGCTAGTTTTTTTATCTATTAAACAATTTATGTTCGTATGTATAGTTTGTATGTATAACTGGTGGTAAGGTCTCATCGTGTGACCTGACTGGCTAGCGACCACCCTCAGGCCGGAGTCTACCGTCAATCAAGAGCCAGAGTCCCTCTTCGCACCCTTCCCATCCTTTATATCGTATCCCGTCCCTTTTCCTTTTAAAGCCGGCGAGCATTAGCAATTCCTCTGTATTAGTGTTGCAAATGTTCATTGACGGCGATGACTACTTACCATCAGGTATCTCCCCTGCCTCTTCATTTGGCTTAATAAAAAAATGTCTATCAGTCTCTATGTTTGCCTGTATATATTGTTTGTCTGTATGAGTTAAGCTTTATAACCTCTAAACTGATATTTCTGAGTTCTGACCGACTCTGCTAACTGACTGTGCTGACTCTGGAGTTGTAAGTATCATAGGATAATTTTTCAACCCAGAGACATAAAATGAGAGGGACAAAAATGTATACATACATTATGTGAACGTAAGTTTTTCTATATACCCAGTTCTATAACTCCTGTTTTAAACTTTCTAACAGTCCATTCTGCTTGTAGAACTAGAGAAAAAATTACAGCCGCTAGAGACGTACAAACAACATTAATAGCTATGTAGGTAATATAAGAACCCTTTGTGGATGAACGGGCGCGAATACACTTGAACAGAACCGACGGAAACACGCTGTCGTAAACATCCAAACGTGAATGGTCTACGAAATGCGACCAACAAAAAAGTACCCAAGAGACTGGCACGACGCACGAAGAGGATCAAGGTCTCGAGAAATTCGAGAACGTAGTTCGTATAGCGTGTAATAAAAATCTGAAATGAATTTACAAAACAGTCCAATTCAACTAATACAGTAACAAACTTTGAGATACAGAACACGTACGTAACAGTATCAGTTCCAACGTAAGGGAAGGCGGGCCTACCTGATATAAATAGTCACCGTTGCCTATGAAAATTTACAACACCATAGGAGTGGTTAATACTACACAAGCTTTGAAGGAAACCACGGAACACAGCAAGTTGCTATTGACGATAGACTCCGGCCTGAGGCAATAGCCAGTCAGGTCACACCATGGGACCTTGCCACCAGCATCATGGTTAACACCTAACGCGATAAAGTTGCATAAAATTGTAGTTTTTCATCGTTTAAAATAATTCACCGTGAAAAATGCGAAAGCTGACGTTACTGACTTCGGCAGAAGTCACGTACTGCGGACATTGACGGCAACGGAGCGGTTATCGAGTAAGCTCCACGCGGAAATAGGATTTTAAATAAGGAGGTGATCGTCGGTTCTGAACCAAAAGCCTTTTATTAAACGAAATACATCTTTGTTACAGAATAACTTTTAAAATTTCGTTTGTTTTGCAAAATTAGCTGTTGCTATTCTGCTTTGTAATATAATATTAATTTCAAAGAGACCTCACGATGACAAAAAACTGAAAATGATTGTGTAAAAAGTTACTATAAACCACTTACTAGGCAGAATAGCCGTCAGAAGATTTTAGTTGCTAGGTCTATTTTATAAAAAACATTAACATTATGTTGTGCGCTATATTAACCACTAAGATTTAAAATTCATTCAAAGCGGGGTTCCAAATTTGTTATCTCATTCGTAGTAAAAGATATTTCGAGGCAAGCAGGTATCTATGAATAACTTTTCTAATATGTAGGATATATTATCCATGTTACATACTCGTACTACAAATCAGCAAATGTTTCAAATGGGTACCTATGGCCATGTCACGGATTTCACGATCTAGATATTTTAGGATGACCACAATGCTTGGTGAGTTCTTTTTTGCTTAATTACTAGAATAATTTAGAAAATTACATACATGTTCTTTATTCCTTTACTATAGAAACTTAACTATGCGAACTCTCATACTCGTCCGTGTGTGCAATATGCATTAAAAGGCGTGCGAAGTTTTTTCCTCACGTATAAAAAAATTTGATACATCGCGTATCAAGCCTTATGCTTGCCCGATGTCTCTTCTGCGTGGCCTATGGCTGTTAGCCCCCGTACGACAGTGACACATCGTCCACACGGCGCGCCTGTCTTACCTAGACTAGATCTTTGAAGTTTTATTAACTTGATAAATGATTCAGACGAATTTGAACACTTGATAATAAATGTAGAATATTGTGAAGACTCTTTGTAATGCTCAATATTTTTATGCACCGCAAGATATACATGTATTCAATGAACGTCAATTTGTATAATACATTTTTTATTTCCATCGTCTTTAGGCTAGTCAAAGTTCAAGTATGGTTGACCGGGAGATAAAAAGCCGGCGGAAAAAAACTCTCAGCAACTCCTCATCAACTTATAACGTCATGTTTCAACGTTTTATTAAAATGGGTTTTAATGAATAGATTATATTTGCAATGATCATGGACTAGAATATACTAAATTACTAAATTTGACTGGTGATCTGTATGATAGAAGTATTTGTTTGTATCTACTTCAGACAAACACTTCAGTTTTAATATAATAGATAAGATCTCCTATACAGTTCAGGATGTACATTGTCACCGAAATGTCAATATTAAATTCGTGATAAGCGACAGCAAATACCTTCACCGAGGAAATAACGTAAACTGATAGAAGCTAAGGTGCTTCTTATATTTCAGTCACGTTGTTTCATAACTGTCATGTACTTACAAGATTAAGTTAGCGTCGACGTTTCTTTCTATAATACAAACCATTACAAATAAAATTATCATCAGCATTAAAATTGAGATTGATTGATTTATTAATTCGCAGCAAGTTTGTGTTTGCTAACTATAAAAGATATTTTCGAAAACAAGTATTGTTTTAATCGCACAAAAAAGGAAAATAATAATTACACATTAACACATAATCTTGTAGGATTATACAGTTGTAAGCGACATTTTTGTCGCGAAAGGCCTTAACATCTTATTAAATTGTATAGTAACAAAATTATAGGTTTAATTTAATTCTACATTTCTATTTATTTTTTAATATCTTTTACGGATTAGGAGAGTATATCGTAGTCTGATTAACCAGAAAGAAAGACACAAATTAAATCGTCGGTGGAGCCTAAAGGGTTAGGTTTTTTTTATGTCTAAGCTTAACTAAGGGTAGTTAAATTTATACATAAAAAAAAAACTTAATAATATCCTAAAAAGCTAGTAGGAAGCATTTTTATAAAGGGGAGAGTTACATTTTTGGCTGATGTTTATGTGAAAACTCACAAAACATGTAAGTGTACGCTGCCAAAGCGGCGATGTACGGAACTCTACTTACTAGCGGGGAGTAAATTAAAATCTCTCAATATAATCATTTTGTGATTCGACTGCCACAATACGCGTGTTTAAATAACTATAATTCTCTTTTGGGCGTACAATGTAAGACTCGATTCATGAACAAACAAATAATTATTTTTGCAGTTTTAATTTCGAGAATGAATTGCAAATTTTGTCCAGTATTTTCTTAATGAGAGTTATTGCATTCAACAATATTCTGTTATAATTGGTGATTTCAGATTGTAATTGATTGAAATGCGACCGTAGTTTATTACATTTTAAGTATGAATGTCATTGAAATGTTTATAGTGTAGCGTACCCTTGTATAGCTAGGAAAAATAAAACTTTTAAATCATTCGTATATTTTAAACTCTCGCAATTGAATCAAAACCCATAGAATACTTCGCAACGGAAAATACCTTCTAGGCTAATTTCATGAAATTTGGCAATAAGTACTAAACAAAAGCCTATATTTACATCCTATATAACCTGAATTATCCGCTAAGGGATAAAAGTGTTAAGATTTTTTTTTATCGTTTCAAAAAGTTTAACTGAGTTACCTGTTTGTACTTACCCCACTAATTAAAAATTAAAAATATGAATGTCGGCATTATTAATTGTGTTTGTTATTATAGTTTTATCACTAACGCCAAAGTTTGGGATTAGATTCCCACACACGTAGACCATGTCATAAATTAATTTACAAGAGACTTTCTATTTCATTAAAGTTATATTTGTAAGATAACAATAATTTAACCTTAAACCCAAACGAAATCTTGATCGTAATGTATTCTTATACAAAATATTGTTTTAGTTTGTTTTAACGAAGGATTTTTGCAATAATGTGACCTAGAATATATAACAAAGGGCAACTAAATAGATAGCAAAACTACGGAAAGAGAAAGTATTTCCGGGTATATACCTAATTACAACGTTAATACGCCGCGGGTGCCGACCCTTTCTATGTTTTGGTCTGAATGTGCCCAGAACACATGCCACCACACTGTTTTGTCTTATTTCCGAAATAAAATTTAAGGAAAGGTTCAATGTTTTAAATTTAACGGCGTAGTTTATCAAAATATAAATTATAGTCGTAAATTCTATTTTAGTATACCAATTTTTTTAAAATTATGCAATTCCGATGGAGTAATTAAAACACGTAGATTTTATTAAAAATTCCACCTTAAAATAGCTGACATTTCTCTGCCTACGTATTACTCCCAAGTTTTTTTATGTTTAAGCCAAGCGACGAGTAAGAATTCGTCGGTAAGATCCGATCGTGTGATCTGACTGTCTAGTGACTACCCTTAGGCCGAAGTCTACCGTCAATAGCGACATGTCCTATTCCAGTAGTGCGCCTGAAAGCCGAAGTACTTTCCACCCTTCTCATCCCTCCTATCTAATCCCATTCCTTTTCCCTTCAAAGACGGCG
>DWNK01000873.1:0-10386 GCA_018250315.1 Hyalothyrus neleus pemphigargyra | reverse complement strand
GTATCGTTTCAATGATAATTTTGTACTTAAATCAAATATCTGAAGATCTTATAATATGTTTTTTTTACAATATATTTATTATATACTTATAATATAATATTAATACAGAAAAATATTATATTTCAGCGAATTTTAAGATAGCGTTAGTAATACGTTTACCTGTTATCTACTTATTTGTTGTTGTTAGTCATAGGTAACAAAATGTTACTAACAGGTAAAAAAAGTACACTGTACTATAAATTCAAATATACCTAACAATAATACCTACTACAAATTCAAATAGTCATATATACAAATTCCTGTAATGTGACTTATTCAATGTGTATGATATTATTATATTCGTGAAAAACAGTTACCTATCCACACGAATTTTCCGCAAACTGCTTCGACTTGAAAGTCACACTGCGTCAATAGACTTTTCTTTGTCCATATTATATCATACTCGTAATCAACTGAACTATACTAGAAAAAAAGCAGTAAAATAATAAAATACGATAACTTTCCGTAAAATTCTAATACTTTACGTAATTTTCTGTAAGTTAAGGGTTTTTTTCTTTTGTTGCTTACCTTATTATCTACAATTAACAAAATATAGCTATTCTTTACAAAGATACCTAGTAGTTTATTTGCTTACTCCTTTTTAGGAAAGAGGTAATTTTATAACGTAGCCTATGTACAAATAAAGTTCGCTAAATTCTTAATATGAATTTTAAAGTAATTACAATAAGCTAATGAAAATCATATTCGTCGGAGGACTCTGAAAAAAGCGTCTGAAAAAATATTATGATTCATTTATGACTGACTAGCTTTCAGCAAATACATGATTTTGGCTGTTCTCGGAAATACAGCAAGTCTATTTTAACCATATCTACTAGGGCTCATATTCCTAAAAAACGATTTACCATGTCAATTTTAATTCCTAACCAAAATGTATTCTAATAAAAATCACGATTCTAATGTCAATATACCATTTTAATTATGTTCATCCTGACCAGGGGGTAACCACCATCTTTTAGACAACTATGATTGTAAAGGAACATTTTGTTTCAACGTTAGAATTATTTTATTTAGGCTCCTAACGCTACCTTTTTAAAGAGTGGGTACTGTTATATTTGACAGGCGTCCACTGGCTAGCAGGCGAACGAAGCTCCCATTGGCTGGCTTCATGTTCGGTACATTTGATTGCTTGTAAAATGTCATATCATGAACGAATGATTTGCCGCGATGCCATCATAACTTCTTATCGAAGCAATTTTAAAAGTAAGCTTACTTTATGCAGGTGATAGAACAAACTGATTAAAATAATACTGATTTGGGATATAGGTAGAAGTAACTACCAGGATAGCGAACCAAAATCCTTTGAACACCCATTGTATCTGTTGCCGGACACTCACCAAATGAAATTTATTACCTCAAAACCAATAAAATTGTGGCGTGTATCATACTTAATAATTGTATAAACACTGAACATCATCTCGTTGTAAGCTGTTTATCAAAAGCACTTAAATCCTGTAACCTTCCGCCTCCATCATCAGCCTCTAAAAATCATCTTGAACTAAACTACTTATTAAGAACATTCTAATGTGCCCAAAAACGGTGGTTTTACAACCTACCAGGCCCGAGATCCTGTGGCCACCTTCTGCTCTAACATCAGACTCTGAAAGTCATCTCCTTGCAAAATGCTTATTAAGACAAATCGACTTCAATAATGGACCGAATGTCCGTAATGCATTGTTTTAGTTGTCTAATAGGTATATAGAAGATGTATAGATTATGTTATATATATATTTGCTATTGCTAAGGTCCTATCGTGTAGCCTGACTGGTTAGTGACTACCCTCAGGCCGGAGTCTACCGTCAATAGCGACTTGTCGTGTTCCGGTAGTGCGTCAGGTAGTCCGTAAAAACAATGGTAGGTTTATCAAATTAACAATTCCAATATTAATAAAAAAACAAAAAAGAATATTTTGCAAATAAACGATTTTGATTTTGATTTTTGCTTCTTTTATTTTAAACGAGCTAACCCTAATATTACGTCAGCCACCGATTAGCCCGAATAAACAGATAGGTAGACAAAAATATGGCAGTGATAGCCTAGTGGTTGATAATTTCGACTCACTCTCAGGGCTCTCTGACTTCTTTAAATCACGTGCGTATTACAAAGTAATTATCACTTGCTATACGGTGACGGGAAACATCGTGAGGAAATCTTCAAGTTACCTGCAAGGTCTACAAAAAGTTCTTATAGTACGGGATCCGACTGCGAAATTTCTACAGGAATAATGTATGTAGGTAATGAAAATCAAATTTTTAATTATTTTCAGAAGTGTGGAAATTCATTTTTGCCAATGAAAAATTGCCCGCAAGTACTATTAATTAAAATATAATTAATTGACTTTTGGATAAACATTTCGTAGGCATCTTATGCAAATAAAACCTATACCGCAGCCGAATCCCGTACTATAAGGATTGCCGCGTAGCTCCGCTACGCAGACAGCCGGCTGGCGCAGTCTACTACGCCGAGACACGCAGTCTATAGGTTCTCTCCCGAGCTATCAAGAGACCACTGTTTTGTGACTCATTGTTTTGGCAATAATATTCCAGTAGATAATAAAGGAGGTTTATCAAGCTTTTGATGTTCGAAATTTTGTGCGCATTAGAAATAAATTATCACTGTTTTATTAATGTATAAAATTAGAATCATATCTTGACTAGTATGTCCTTTTCTGATTGGTGTGTAAATGTCCACTAACCCTAAGTCGACCTGTCTGTTAGACTATAGAATAACTCTGGGGACGGTCACGTTAGATTGAGTTCGACTTACAATTTGGTTAGCAATCGCTCCCCGACGATGGTCTTTTGGTGTAACCAGCATTTTTTTTCTTAAAAAGGCATTGAAGTTGGGTCTATTCATATTTTTACTTCTTGTCGAGATGCCTGTTAGTTTTACCTTTTTTCACATTACTAAAATGTTTCAATTTAAAGATTTATCAATCCTACGATTTACAACTATTATAATAAAATCTGTAGGTACGGATGTAAGTATAAGATAGTGTGATAAAAATAAAATAGTTGCGAGCAGTAATTAACTCAACAACTTAATTCAATTAAGGAGTCCTGCGTGGGTGTCGGCTAAGCATGTAATCATCGAAAGTGATTTATCAATGCGTCGACTGACGCATCGCTAATGCGATGAAATATGTCTAAGTCTGAAGTACTACGCAGTAAGTACCATGTTTTTCATTTTTGTATCTTTCCTTATACCTCATCGATATTAAATTCATAGTTTCTTTCCATTTCTATGTTTGTTTGGATGATTGTAACGCAATAAAGCATAATACTTAGTTTGGGATAAACATTACACAGCCGAAAGCAGTGACGTAGACTCGAACGAAGTCTTGCGCGAAAGTTAGTTACTAATATCCCGTACCTCAAGTAAAAAACAAGTTCATATCCAAAATTAATAATTCATTTTCTTTTTCAATACTCCAATAGCGACATACATTTAGAGAATTCAAAAATACACATCAAAAGTACCTACCAACCACTACAGCAATCCGTGACGGTGAAGATGCTGCTCTACAAAGAAGAAACACGCGTGAAGAAATTCGGAGAACCCTACCAAGTGGAAGAAACGAAGAAGAATAAATACCCAAAAGGGAAAAAAACGTCCTGTAATAGATTTATGATATTTATGTAACGTTCATATCAAAGTAAAATAGGTCTTATGGTACCTCATCACACATCTCCAACAAAACCACAACTATTACTTCACGCTGGATTATAATAGCGGCACTATTAAACGTTTAAGTAGTACCTAGTTATATTGTAAAAAACTCAAATGTCGTTTTCAACAAACGGCTCGAGCAACTTAAAATGTAAACTCGAAGCCAACAAAACACTTGTTTATTGTTATATCTCTGATGCGCAGATGCGACTTCGTTTACAAACAATTAAGTGGAATATGATTAATGACCTAATAAGACGCGTTACTCATTCGTATGACATAATTTTCAGAAAAACTGTTGCAATATAAAGTCACATTATCATGGCAAAATTGTATGTTGTGGTCAAATGGTAAAATCAAGCATGTATTATGACGTAGTATCAACTGATATTCTGGAATAACATACTTATCTCTCACGTTAGAATCTGTTTACTTAATATAAATTTCAGATTTAAATAGGTATGTGCCTGCAATATTCTATTTGGTGAAACAACTTTTGCCATTTAGTATGCACACACTGGTCGTATGCTTGATTTTACAATTAGACTGCTCGTCGTATTTTGACGGAAATTTCAAACCATGCTCTGATGCTGTACAGGAATTGTTGCGGGAGAAGCAACTTCACCTGGAACGGCTGATGAGAGAGCGGGAGTTGGAACGAGCTGAAGTAGCCAAGGTCTCGCTGCAGGCTGAACGCGCTGAGAGCGCCCTGTCTCAGATTAAAAAAGAAGCAACACAGGTAATTATAGTACTCTTTGATTAACATTCGGATGCAAATCTTTTTTTTTATGTAATAGCCAAACGTAGATGCAGGCGAGATACCTGATGGTAAGTAACCACCGCCGCCTATGAACATTTGCAACATCAAAGGAGTCGCCAATGCTCGCCGGTTTTAAAGGGAAAAAAGACGTAATGGGATATAAAGGACGGGAAGGGTGGGAAGAGGGACTCGGGACGAGGGACGAACACGACAAGTCGCTATTGACGGTAGACTCCGGGTAGACCCTCAGGGTGGTCGCTAGCCAGTCAGCTCACACGATGCGAGCTTACCACAAGTAAACTCCCATCGTGTTAAAATAGAATCAAATGTACCAGATACTAGATAGTAATGATACTCTAAACATTGACATTTCAGGCAGGCACAGAAAATGCGAAACTCAAGGCGGAGCTGGACAAACTTAGCAAGATGCTTGAAGACGAACGGCAGAAAGTGGAAGACCTTATGTTTAGGAACGAGGAGGAGAACATCAACAAGGAGGACTACAACGTAATTTCTTCTGATATTTTAAAGTCATTTGATTGTGTAAAATGTAAATCTGGCCCTTAGTATATAATCAATTTTTTTCATAACTCTGCTTTTCTATAAAAAACTAATCAATGTAGTTTAATATATTTAGAGCAATATTATGGTTAAGAGCTTTTCTCGAAACGGTACAATTTAATCTTCAGGATAAACGTGTCCCCAATCATCTTCAGTCAGATATCATATATATACATCTATTTGGATAAGCTAATTCGCGAGCACACTTTCGCTGTCACAGTGCCCTAAAAATCCAAATTCACAGATAAAATATTCATCAAGCAGTTTTAAATATTTGTACTCTTTTTTTTTAATACTCGTATGACCTCTCGCAGAAAGAGTTATCATCCCGTGAGCAGCAACTCCGCACCTTGGAAGCGGAGGCGGCGTTACAGGCAGCTCGCGCGGAGGCCACCGCTGCGGCGCTGCGGCAGCTGGAAGCGCAGCGCGACGCCGATGTGGCCGCGCTCGCCGACACGCACCGGGAGGAGCTTAATGCTGCACAGAGTGAGTATCCACTGGTGTACAGGGGGTCCGGTCCCCCACATCGAAGCTCGTAACATCGAACAAGTTGTACGTCATACGGCTACGTCAGCGTCGAGCTGCATCTCCAGCTCGACGCCGACGTAGCCGCGCTCGCCGACACGCACCGCGAGGAGCTCAATGCTGCGCAGAGTGGGTATACATACATACAAGACAGGAAGGAGTGAGTAGTATGAGTGTATAGGAAGGCGACGTCGAAAAACGACGAGTGTATCGGACTATTCGCCGAATGTAACTTGACCTACAACCGGTGAGGTAGCACGACGCCGATGTCGCCGTGCTCGCTGACACAAAGAGTACGAAAATGTATGAAAGGGACGAAGTGTATAGACCGATCGGCGTAATCCGACTCTCAATTGAAGGCACAGCAGAGCGTACAAGACTGCTCACAGCCGTTGAGTTCCTACACGTATATAGGACGGCTCACCTCCTGACAAAGTAAAATAAAATGCAAATGAGCGGCAAATCATTCGGTGTTTAAATATTTTGCTTACAGATACATATATTCTTGTTTTCCAGCACTATCATCAGAACTCCAGAAATTGTTAGATGAAGCATATGCGCTGTTGAAAGAAAAGGAAAGTGAAAAAGATTCTTTAGGCAAAAGTATGTCCGACGAACTATCCAGAGTAAGGGTCGAATCAGAGAAAGCATTAACTGAAGCCAAGACTAAATTAGCGATAGCTCAAACTGAATTCGAAACACAAATGTCCGTTTTAACAGCCAAATTGCAGTTAGCCGAATCAAAACTAGAAACTGAGAAGCAAAGCGTGGAACGATTGAATAAAGATAACAGCCAAATAATAATCGATCTCAATAGCAAAGTAACTCAGCTGCAAGCAGCGCTTGATGATAAATCTCTTGAACTGAACAAAGGTGAGTTATGTTTTTCCCTGTACAAAAATAATAATGCTGTTTGTGTAATTAATTACATTTTGCATTATCTGAATGTGATCCGTTCGCATCCCACATAGGATCCATGTTCTAGTAAAAAGTTAATACTAGTTAATGCATTTATTTTTCGAATTATCTAAAGTTAGATAATAATGAAATTGATAATCATATTTTTTTCTCTAGTTTTGGGCTCGAGTAAAGAACACGACGTCAATCAGAACAAAGAAATAACAAAACTGAAGATGGAACTAAGTGCTAAAGTATTAGACATAGAACAACTAGAAGACTTCAAAAGAAAACAAGAAATGGCTTGCAAACTTTTACAAGAAGAAGTCACTCGCATCAAAGATGAACTCACAAATAAAATTAATGAATATGAGAGTTTCTTGAACGAGGCATCGCAGCAAGACGAGAAAAACAAATCTGATATATTGAAACTAGAACAAGCTCTTAATTCAAAAACGAAGGACTACGAACGACTTCTTAATGAATCAAGCTCTTCGACTAATTCTAACGAGAAACTTGTAAATGAATATAAGCAAACAATTCATGAAAGAGACAAGGAGATTATTAAATTAAAAGATGACTTCGAACAAGCAACGGCCAATTTCAACATCAAGCATAGCAAGATTGCAGAAGAACATAAGAAAGAAATTGAAGACCGTAACACCAAAATAGAACAATTAATGAAAGAAATCGAGACACATAAACAAGCATTAGATCAAAGTAAATTTGAACTCGACTCTCTTAATACTCAATTCACAATAAACGTAGACGAATTAAATTCATTGAAACTAGAAAATCAAAAACTCAAAGAATCCATCGCCGAACTTACTCAAGTTAATAATGATCTCAAAGATAAGATATCCGGAATGGAATTGAATATTGGTGAACTCAAACGTCAACTTGAAAGTACTGCAGAAAAGTGTAATGAATTGCAAACATCTAAAGAGAAAATTGAATCAGAGTATATGAATTTAACCGGACAAGCGACAGACTCCAATGAACAATTTATTAAATTGTCCCTCCATTTGAAAGAAACTGAAAAAGAACTCCAAGATCTGCGAGATAAATACAGAGAAGCATCTAACAACCATGGAAGGGTAGAACAAGAGTTAAAACAAAAGCTATTTAAATTAGAAGAAGATTTTGCTTCTGAACGCGGTCAACTTGTAAGATCACTCAATGAAAATATTGACAAACAACAATCTATAGAAAATAAATTTAAAGACCTTGAAGCACGTACTGCAGAAAGCATAAACCGCATTAGAGAATTAGAGACACAAAATGATAAACTTCTGGATGAAAATTCTATATTGAAAAAAGAGATCGAAAGTCTTAAAATTAAAGAGCAAGAACTAAATGGTGAATATGAATCTATACGTAAAAAGCTCGAAGTTGATATTGACAGATACAAGGAAGAAATATCCTTATTAAAAGCCGAGGGCGCAACGTCGGAAGTTAAATTAATGGAAAAAGTTGATCAATTAACTGAAGCTCAAAACGATTTGAATAATAAACTAGAAGAAGCTAGAAAGCATGAAGATTCATTACAAAAAATATTAGATGACATGAATACTCAGTTAAATAACCAGAAGACTCAACATGAAAAAGAAGTCACGCAATATCAGTCACAATTGTCTACTGTAAGCAATGAAGTAAATAAATATATAACAGAAGAAAGTCGATTAAAATCTTTATTAGAAGAAAAGCAAAATAATATTAAGGAGCTTACATTAAAACTGGAAATGCTAGAAGTAGACGTAAAGTCTAACGATGAAATGGTTAAGGAAAAAGATCGCCAGCTAATGCAGGTTAACGAAGAATTAAATAAAACAATTGAAAGTAAGAATAAATTTGAAGAACAATTAAATAATATTCATTTGGAAACGTCGGCACTGAAACAAAAATATGAAACTCTTGTAAGTAATTCCTCAACAGAAGAGACCTTGTTGAAAGAACACTTAAGTCATTTAGAGACACTAAGGATAGAAATGGCTGCAATAGTAAACGAGAAAACACTGTTAGAAACCGAATTTAATGAAGCAACGAAGGAATTGACTAAGTTAAAGGTTGATTATGAAGACGCAGTTAAAAAATTAAATGATAATATTACCTCTAATAATAATTTCAAGAAACTTTTAGAGGAAAAAGAAAACCAAATTAAAATACAAAATGATAATAATGAAGCGAATGCTGCCACAACAAAACTAATAGAATCTGAATTAAATATGCTCAAGCAAGATATGGAAAACAAAAATAAAGAAATAATCGAAAGAGAACGCACAGTAACAGTTGCAAGTGATGCAATGAGTGAGGAATATAATCAAATTCAACAACAAGTTAACTTGCTTAAAAATGAAAACGCTGAAATTAAAGAAAAATACAATAAAGAGGTAGAATCTCTTACAAACACATCAAAATCATTACAGAGTCGTTTAACAGAACAAGAGAATCAAATTTTAGAGCTGGAAAATACCAAAGAAAAGGTAATTGAATTACAGCAATTGCTAGCCAAATCTGAAAACGATATTAAACAACTAACAAACATTAACGACGGGCAAAAAATGAACTATGAAGACCTCAATAAACAGCTCCAAACGCAGTTTGACGAATATAAAAAAGAAAGTAAAAGTATTCGTCATGAACTTAAAAGTAAATTAAGAGAATATGAAAAAGAATTGCAGAATTCAAGAGAAAACATTAAGACTGAAATTAATAAACAAAGTCAACTACAAGACAAGTTAATAGCATCCGAAAAGAATATATTAGAACTGTCTCAAAAATTAGAGTTAGCGATGGTCCAGCAGACGACTAATATAACTAAGGATGAAAAATTAGAAAAGTTAACATTAGAATTACAGGCTACAAGACAAGCAAATGCAAATGCGCTATCTAACTGTGAAAAGATCATAGGTGAATTAAAATCAGACGTTGAACACAAAATGAAAGATTTAAGAACAAAAGACGAGGTCATAAGAAAATTGCAAGACGAACTAAAGGTACTATATTGACTTGCTTACGTATTCATATTACTTATTATTATTACAACTGCCAGCCTTCCTTTTCGAATCTATTGAACCTAAACCATTTATACACATTGTTCCAATGCGCGGTATTAAAAAGCCTACAAGAACTTGCAAATTTCACTCAAAAAGTGATATCCAGAGGTCAAATAAAAGTGAAAAAAAGGCAATTCTTGACAAAAATATACTGTAGAAAAATAATAAGACATAAAAATAAGCAAACACGACAAACAGTAAAATGTGCTCCACTAATCGCATTTTCTCATTTTTAGAACTACCAAGCGAAATCCGAAATAGCGGAACGTGAAAAAGCCATCCTACAAAAACAGATTGCCAACAGTGGTCAAGACATAAGAGATAAGAACGACAACACAGCCATTGGCGTTTTGGGGCAAGGCGATACTGCTATACAAAAGTAAGTATAGACTTATAGAGAGACAATATTTATTGTTATCTAATACAGTGCTAAAGTCCAAAAAATGTATGATTTAGCCCTGATTATTTCCCTGAATTTTCCCTTACCAATTTTGTACTATTTAAGGAAAACTAACTATCGGTTATTGTGATCAAAGTGTTTCTTTTTCTAAACGCATTTTGTTTGCCGTTATAGAAATTTAAATATTGGTATAATTTTAAATAAAGTACTCTAATAGAAAATATCGAACAATCAGATGACAAAACTCCAATTTTTGTCCAACCTTATTAGTCAGCTTATAAGTCTTGGCATATTGTAACTCTCTTCTCCTTCTCCTCGGATTTTCTCGCTAAACACGGTATAAAACGATAAACCCCCCCCCCCCCCCCCCCCCCCCCCCCCCCCCCCCCACCCCCCACGGAAAAAAAAAAAAAACCCCCCACACAAAACAAAAAAAGCATAGACGCAAGAACAAAAAAAAA
>DWNK01000872.1:0-10390 GCA_018250315.1 Hyalothyrus neleus pemphigargyra | reverse complement strand
GTAGTAGCTGCCCGCCACGAGCCCGAAATGGCATATTTACCCTGCCGTGCCCAAATCTTGGAATAAACCGACTAAAATGTCGCCATAAAGACATTGTAGTCGGTTTATTCAAAGATTGTGGCACGACAGGGTAAATATGCCATTCCGGGCACGGCACGGGCAGCTACTACATCTACCAAGATATGGAAAGTAAAATAAAAATACACTTTTTTGGTTCTATGCTTGTAAAGTACCTAGGTGGTATGTGCCAATGTAATGAGTAGGTAAAACCACATCTTGATAATTGTATCGTTTACTCTAGACGGTGGTGTTAGTTGAAATGAACGGTTTAAAATTGATCTAAAATCGATTTTACGATTTCATGTATATGGACAATACTATGGGAAAAGCGTGTTAATACTTGAAGACATATAAGCAACTTAAAAAGCAGTGATAGTCTCGTGGTTAAGAATTGCGGTTTCGCTCCGGAAGATCCGGGTGTATCTAATCATCGGATTTTTCAAAACCCATGTTATTAATTAAATATCACATACGTACTTTACCGGTGAAAGAAAACACCGTGAAGAAATCTACATTCCAGGAAGTTTCACAAAAAAATGTTCTCAAAGGTTTGCTCAGCGTGGTAGTACCTATGGTCTTATCCTTCTCATTGTGAGATGAAACCTAAGCCCAGCTGTGGGATAGTAATGGTTAGCTGATATAAGCAACGTTTAATAATTGTTAACTCATGAGCAAGATCTGAATCAAACGATGGTTCATATAAGATCATATCAAGAAATGGAAAAATCGTGAACAGGTGCTCACTTGTCATTTCGGGCGGTCCACGTTTGAAGATAACGTCGCAGCCTGACAGATTGAAGAGGGTTCCTAGCAAAATGTTATGATGTTATCGCTTACCCCGTGTTCTTTATCTTCTTGGGTAGGAATGATGTGCGCTGAAATGATGTAGAAGTGGTTCAAAGTCTCTGTGGTCGCGTCCTCCGTATGTCCCAATATGCTCTAAAAAGTAAAGATGAATAGTATGGATATTGCTATTAATAAATACATTGTCTATAATTAACGAAATAAAGTAGGTACAAGAGACAAGGGCGCAAGTGCCCGGGGTCAGTGGAGGATCCTGGATTTTGTTTGGTATACTAAAACACTAAGAAAAGCCATAAGCACTTTGGTAGATGTTTTTGGGAGGGCTTGAGCACCTTAGAAGGAGGGGCGGAGGAAAGAATCCGCCACTGTGCAGCCTAGGTTTTTTTCATAATGCTTATACAATTTTTTTATAACTATTTGTTCTAAGGGAACTTAAGAAAGTCAAGTTATCCCATTAACGTCACACATCCCGCTACCACCCATCACACGAAGCCCGGTAACTTTGTGCTAATTGGAGTACCTACGTATGGTTCTCCCTGAAGGTTCTGCGTGAACCCCTAAGTGCCTAAGGGAAGCCCTCAGGGCGTCCCCTTATATGCTTTTGACCTCTGCTAAACAGCAGTAGAAGCCTTTCATTTCCGCAGGGAGGTTAAGGACCTCCTCGAGAATATGTCCGGGCAAAGAGGGAACCTCCACCGCGAGACCTGAATTCCCCACTGCAACGTGTCTTTATCTATTAATGCCGTAGCGACGGAATTTGTAGTAGTTTTTGTTAATACTAACATTGTCCTGAGTCTTGATAGCGACAGAACTGCATCCACCTGTGTCGTTACGTGGCAGATGATTGTCGTTAATTGTTCCGATGAGGTCGTCCATTTGCATCAGGAATAACTAAAAAAATACGTAAAATAATGAATTGAACAAAACTTACACGAATATTAATGGATAACTGTTTTGTTATATATCACGTAATTTATTTAACTAACATAAAATTAGTAGGCACTAGATAAATTATCGTATTCGTATATTAATATGATGTTTATTTGTAGGTTTTTCAAAGCGGAAACGTAATTAATATTTTAAAGCATTACGCTATTAGGTAATTAAATATGAAAACAAATAAAGAAAATAGATTTCATAACAGAAATATTGAACCAAAAGCTAAGGAATCTGTCCGTGATACAATTATTATAAAAGATATAGCTAACATTCCCTATAATACTTCTAGCAGTACAGAAAAATCGGATACAACTGAATACATTACTGAACTCACGACAACAAATTTTCAATACAGCGAATTAGAAAAATCTAATAAGGCAACGAGCACACCTAAGCCAACATCAAATTTACAAGAAAATGTTAAAGTATCTGAATCATCACCAAAACCTCTAGTAAGGCGCCGATTTCCCGTTGAAATTCGTAGAAAATTGAGAATGAAACCCTTGAATAATACTGTGTATAAATCACAATTAAGTAGAGATTTAATAGCGTTAACCTCAAGAAGATACCAGCTTAGCAGAAATACATCCCGATCTAGGGATTGGAAAGATATGATGCCCACAATGGTAAAAATAAATAACAAAGGAGAACCAGGAACACAAAATGTAAAAATATTAACAAGCTATGTAATTACTACGACATCTATCCCAGAAGAAACTACATCTCAAGACAGTTCGTTTGACGATAGCAAATTATCGACTTTACCTGACGTCACAAATACAAATCCGAGCACTACAAACATTCAAAGCGAAAATTTATCCACTGAAGTCATCGAAACTACAACTACAATTGATTTACATATAACTGAAAATGTTCCTACTACTACAACGGCTACAACATCTACTACTACTACTACAACGACAGAAAAGCCAGTTTCAAGACCAGCAGTAAAAGCATCTGATCTCAGACGGCAAGCTTTTAATAATAGATTAAAGAGGAAAAGGTTAAAACAGATTAAGTCTACTACTACGGAAGCTAATCAGGATAATGCAATGAAAAACATTTTTGGAATGGCTAACTTAGTTTCTGCTTCCGAATTTATAGCAAAAGTACAACCAAGAACAACTATTAGTGAAGATGAATTAGATTTTACAACATTAGAAGATTTCATGACAACAGAATCTTCAAATAAAATACATACCAAATCTAAATCAACAAAGATTCCAAAGATTAAATATTCAACAACACATGCAACCCTGCCAGCACAAGACACGGAAGAAACAGCTAAAATAGAAATTGAAGAAATTCTCAACGATACGCGTAGTAAGTATGGTCACCGAAAATACTCGTATACTAGTAGTTTTAATGGCAATTACTTGTTTTTTTGCGCGAAGAGAACTCTCCTTCAAGGCTAACGTAGCATTGGCGACTCCTCTGGTGTTGCAAATGTCCATAGGCGGCGGTGACCACTTACTTACTAATTTGTCCAAGGTAGAGGACGAGGATTATATATGACCATCAAGCTATATTTCACGAATCGTGGCTTTTTTCTTAAATAGATATTACAAGGATACAAATAATGTTCACAGTGCGGTGGATTTGATTAGCCCAGATTCAAATATAGACTAGCTACCGCCCGCACCTTCGCCCATCCTCATTTCACCCTCATAGGAGTTAATTTAGGAAAAAAGGAATCTATATTCATTCCTCATTCTTGAAACTATCTCCATGTTAAATTGAATTACATTCGGTCCAGTATTTTGCCCGTGAAAACGTGACAGAGTTACTTCAGCATTTACAATGTTGCTATGGAAATTCCTGGCAGGACTATGCCTTGGAAATAAATGATGCACATTTGAACTTTCGCCAGCTCCTACGCTTCATTTTAGGTGCTGTTTAAAATTCCACGCGTAATATGAAATTGGATTTAGGTTAGTACTACAATCGCCCTAATGGATTTAATTTCAATGTTCGTTGATATAAGGTGATTTTTTAATGTTATCGAGGTAGAAAACGAGCGTGCAGTCACTTTGATGTTCTGAGATCACGGCACTATCGCTCATGAACTCCTCCAACTGAAATTAAACAGGGGTTCTCAACCTGCAGACGTTAATAGCGTTACAACTTCTGAAAATTAAAATGGAGAATGTCAAAAAAATACTGGTGCAGCTAATTATGATATATATAATGTATATTTTTTTTTTTCAATAAAATAAAAATACAGGTGTGGTGTATAAAAATAAGGCGTAAAAAGCTCTACCACTTCGAGTTAACTATTTTCTTAAGAGTAAAGTCGTATGGAAACGGGTATATAAATTTTAAGACTCACAAACTGTAGTCTCTTTCATTCAAATAAATTAGAAGGATACAAATTTTCACAGCTCGGTGGAGTTTTATTAGGCAAGCTCTAAAAAGGAGTCTATAAAAGATATTCTTGACAAGACTTATTTCCTGCAATAAATGCACCACATTTGAACTTCCGCCAGCTCAACAGTTTAAAATTCTACGCGTATGAAATTGGGTTTATTTTAGTACTCGTACTATAATCACACTAATGGCTTGTATTTCAATATTCGTAGGTAGCAATGTTTCAATCTTATCCTCAAACAATGTTTTAATCTTATAGAATAAGATTATTAGCTCTTTTCTTGTTAATGAAGGAACATGAGAGGTTACTATAGGTACGAACGATCTGAAATGTAGTAACTGTAACTGTTACTTCAATGATTTTGCGGAGGAGTGAGCGGAATACATACAGATATAAAGATGCACAATTAGCTGTCTTGTGTGTTATTTATCGGGTCTAATGACCATACTGCAAATATATATGTATCCACCTGATTTTAAAAGAGTGCCGAGAGTTTTTTTCCGCCGGCTTTTTTCTCCTGGTCAACCAAACTTAATTTTCTAGGGTGCCTAAAGCCGGAGGAAACAAGAAACAAATATGTATAAATAACTGACGTTCTTTGAGTATGTACATGTACATCTTATGGTGAATAAAAATATTGAGTTTGAGTTTGAGTTTGAGCTTATTGGAATTGTCACAATAAATAATTTATAATATTTTATATATTGAAAATGTCGGAAGTTTTATAAATTTTCTATTTATACTAGTAAATGTTATCTGTAATAGCGGTGTTAGGATATTGCAAAGCTTTCAAATCAATAAATAATCAAACTCCGAAAGCCATGGGCGTTATTGTGTATCGAAAACTATATTCGATTTTAATTAAACATTTATTTCAGAAGATTGAATAGCGCTTCTATATAATAGAAATCCTTTTTAATAGTCCCATTCAATTACGCTTTTATGTCGTAGTAAAATAATTTAAACATTTTATTACATGTATACAATCAATCGTCTGTAGGTTCATATTATAATTAAAATATAACTGAGGTACATGAAATATTTTGTGGAAAATCTTTTTCTTATGGTCGTTATTATCGATAACATACACTAAGTTAACTTAGTTAATACACTAAATCTATGATCGATACATTATATGTTTAGGGTTCTACATAAAACTCTTCATAGGATCATTTCGTCGTCTGTCCGTCTGTCCTTTCTCTCACAAACGCGTAGAAGTATCAAATTGAAATTAATATCGCTTAAGTCTCCACGCTCTTGTAGCTTTAAAAAAAATCGCCAAATACCGCCATTTATTCTACAATATTCTACACTAATACTAATACTAATATTATAAACGCGAAAGTAACTCTGTCTATCTGATACACTTTCACGATCGAACTACTGAACCGAATGTAATGAAATTTAACATGGAGATAGTTCCAAGTATGGGGTCAACCCCTATGAGGGTGAAGTAGGGGTAGGCGAAGCCGCGGGCGAGAAACTACTATGATATAATTGTTTAATATAGCCAGCTCAGTTTAAACGCAAACGACTCGGTTATTTATTACGCATATAAATTAACGAGGGCCAATAAACAGAGTACAAATACCTGGAATCTTCATAATTGTATTACCGTTAATTAGATGCCGTGATCACGTTCATTGGCTTTTAGCCCAAATACCAAACGGAACGGGACCGTACCGTTTTGGTATTTACAGATCGTGTACACGAATCCGTATTTGTACCAATTAGTTATTTCCCGAAGGTTTCAAAAAAATTGTTTTTTTTTTATTTTAAAAATAAAATATTAAGGACTTTAATAAACAAGATCTGCGTCTTTTTATGTATGTGCCTACCAAAGAGGCTGGTGACCTGATGGTAAGTACACCTACAGTTCGCTAATAAAAACCTTTGCAACACCAGAAGAATTGCCATTACTACGCCAAAGATGGGATTGACGATGCCAGTCCATGCCCTCAGGACACTGTGCGGATGTCTCGATATCGCAAATTGTAACCCCGGAATTAATTAATACAATGTTGATTAAATTGCTTGTTTCAAGGTAAAACAGACATTGGGTTTTATTGTCGTTACGAGGTACTTAAGGAGAGTTAAACCGTCAAACCGCGTTTAATTCAAAAAGGTAGCTTTAAAACAATTTTATTTTCAAATTCAACGAATATTGTAATTCCATTGTCAATAATTTTTATATTATTGAATAATATAATTACAAGTAACAGTCACGTAGTCCTGTATAATTGATATTTGTTCGGTTTATACAGGCTGACTGGCAAATCACTTGCGATATTGATACAGTACCCTTAGTACAAGTTTTACTCGTTTTCGACTACTCGATCATCGAAAACGAAAACATCCGAATCCCACTCTTTGATTGGCTGAGCGCGTCTCGTTCATCGAGTCGATGGATCGCTTAGCCAATAAAATACGCGCAATTGGGAGTCGATACGAAATAGTGTATCGAGCATTTGTTGATTGCAACTCATACTAAGGGTACAGGTCACTCAATACTCGTGCGAAATAAGTGAAAAAAAACAGGTGTTTAAATTTTGACATATTAGTCCAGTAAAACCAATAATTGTAGACACTTTAGTTCTAGATAACTCAATTGGCGAATAGTTTTTATTGAATTCTGAATTCTGAATCATACACTTTTTTGGCACTCATATCATCTTATAAGCGCAGTACATGGTGCACCCAGGTAGGTAATTCAAACATACATCTACTTCCGATTCCACCTATATTATTGTTTGAGAGACCCATCGACTCGATTAATGATGATGGACGCTCTCGTCCAATGATATAATCGAAAACAAAAGTTTTCATTTTCAATAATCATAATCGAAAGGAACAAAACTTGTACTAAGGGTACTATACTAAAAGTATATTTTTTGTATGCGTTGGTTATTGCAAACAAGTTCGTGCGTGGCATTTGATAGTTTTCTTACGATGGTCCAATAAAATTAATATGTTACCGCCCGCTGATAAATAAAACGTACGTCATTAAACCGATACTCAACTAAGTCGTTTTGTCGTCTGCCAGTCCGACGTGGAATTGCTCTTTTCGTCTACAATTTATTAAGACCCATTAAATACTATGACGCATATTATTTTTTATATCCAAGGCAAACAGGCGATTTACCTCAAACCTGAGTCAACGCCGCCCATGAACACTTGCAACATTAAAGCCGCCAATGCCACGCCGGCTAGGAAGAGAAAGGAATGGAATGGGATAGGAAGGATGAAAAGGGTGGGAAGAGAAACTGATTCTCATTCTCATTACCGGAACATAACAAGTCGCTTTTAATGGTTGACTCCAGCCTGAGGTGTAGGTGACACCTTACTACCAGCCATGTTATGCAGCTTATATTTTAAATCTTTAAAACATGCCAACAATATATGAGATCCTCAATATATTCTTGGCATGCTTTACTCATTACTAACCACCATTCTAAACTATGTAACTAAATTTGAGCAAATAAATAAATAAAATATTTTTTATACCTATCATCCTTTCACGCGATGCAGAAATTAGTTTAAAATATAAAACTTAAACTTAACTTAAGCTGTAAGCTAGTTAATAATAATTACACGAGCACTTACGCTATTATGAATTAATCGGATCTACAACCTCTCAACGTTCTATTGATTGCCAACCAAGATTCTAATGTAATCGTCTTTGCTAATTGCTTTCAGATTAATTATTATCAAACATAGTCTTCTAAGGAAATATATTATGTATCTTCTAACACACATTAATATAGGCACACTAATGGCAGTTAGTATGTAATTAATAGAGAATAATAATGATAATGAATATCAATTCCAATAAAACGTTATGGTTATAGGGTTGCTCTAGCTGATCCGTTACAACTTATTAAGATTTTCCGGTAATACATAATAAACCTTTCCGCCGACATACAAAAAATGTTTCACAATAGAAATAGATGCGGCGGTGGTGCCTCCCCCGATGAAACTTATTGGTCTATCTACTAGAAGGAAGGTAGTTCCTTCCGTCCCTCCGTCCGCTGTCTGTCTTTCCCTCAAAGCCTTTTTCTCAGGAACTGTGAATATATAAAGTAAAAATTTATATCAAATACTCTAGTCTGCAAGCGCAAGTCATTACGCTATTTATATCGCATACGTCACACTCTTGAAAGGGAATAAAAACCTATAAGATACTTCCCGTTGATCTACAATCATGAAATATGAAAAAGAAGCAAGTTCTTAGAGCAAAAGTAAAGGGATATTTCTAAAAACCGTGAATTTGTACTTTCATAACGAAAAAAAGAAAAAATTGTTTAAATAAATTTATGTACCACGGAACCCTTAGTGTGCGAGCCCGACTTGCACTGGTTCAGTTTTTTTCACGTAAAAAAGTAAAAAATAAACAAAATAAAATTGCCCCTTCTATCTTCTCTTACCTACGAGAAATAAAATTGCGAATAAATCTTTTCACCCTTAAGGAAAATAGCGTTTCATAGCAAAATTATGCTTTAAGAAGAGCTATGCATTCTATATCATTCAAATTGAGTTTCTTGCGTATAAAAATGGAAATCACAGTATACCCTCTATAACTATATTCTGTTACTATACTCTGTCATGTCTTTATAAAAATTATTTACTTCACGGTGTAAAAATAAAAAGTATACATTTTACTTGTGTGGATATTTATTTTAAAAAATGTAGGCCAAGAAATGAGTGAGCAGTAGCTTTGTTATTAATTTTAGTTTTACAGGTTGTACTGATATAAATCCCCGTAACTGCAGGATGTGGAATACGCTTCCTTCCGAGGTATTCCCCGAGCGCTATTATATGGGAATTCAATATAATTGTATCAAAAGAGGCGAGAAGAGAACTCGCGTTCAAAACCGGCGTAGCTTTACAAATGTTCTGGTGATGGATCCATGATCCATTTATCCATGATTAATGAAAAATACGAAAGCCGTAGCCCACTTCGTTAGCCAATTGCAATTAAATAAAATTAACTCAATAGACTGTTAATTGTGGACACAGGCTTTAACATTGTATACTGCTTTTACTTGACTAGAGCATATCCAACGAAACGTAGTAATTTTTACAGTATATTCATATAAGTTTGGATAGATCTATTCAATCTGTCTTTAAAAATAAGTTGCTAGCTATTTTGCCCTAAAGTTGAAGAAAGAAATCCGTAAGAAATGTTACGATCATTATATCTCATGGACCTCCAAATCCGTCCTTTTACGACAGATAGCTTATCTACAATCGCATGAAGATGCTTTAATTTTCTGAGGACTAAGATCCTCATTAATACTCGAACTTACTCGAGGGTTTAGGAGGATTAGCCAAAGTTTCGGCCAACCGGCAATCACACCTCTCCAATCGAAACAAGAATTGCTTCACGGAGGATTATGAGGTAGGGATGACCGAATGTAGCCGATTTTGAAGATGCGTTGAAAAATCTTAATGATGCATCGGCTACATTGGGTGTTTACCGATCGATGTATTTCATTCAATAAATCGAACATGGCATCACAGATCTTGTTTTTTCTTCGTGTCATCGTGTGATTCGATACATCGAAAACATCGATGTTTTTATGCTGCGATACATCGAAAACAAACGAGATTTTTACGCAGCGATGCATCGAGTAACATCAGTGTAACTTCTCGATGCATCACATCGAGAAATTGTGGAATAAACATCTCTATTACATCCCCATACATATTTCACCCTCGTAACCCCTCTGCATCCCCCTTCCAAGCTATATAGTAAGATATGTCTCAGCATGAAAATCTGAACGTATAAATTGAAGGACACGTCAAATAAGATGGCAAAAAGTTCATACAACTTGACAAGTTTTTATTTACTAGATTTTTTTATTGGTATGAGCCTAGTGAAGAGGTAGGCGGACTACTAACTGATATGTAATTACCACCATCTATAAGATTTACAACAGCAAAAGAGTCAACAAGGAAAGATGGGATTTACAAGTCCTTGCTTCTTGGGAAGGAAGAGTGGGAAGATGGAACGCGCACTACGGGAATACGACATGACTCCGCTTGCTTTACGATAGAAATTGAGGGTTTGGCCGGATACGGGAGTTTTATATATTTCCTATGTATACCTGTTATTATTTATCTATATTGTACAAAGAAAGTGGGTAAGAGGGCTAAGTTTAAAAATAAATTTCAAATGTTACTGCTACGTTCAAATAACAATAACATACTTGACTTCTT
>DWNK01000871.1:0-10392 GCA_018250315.1 Hyalothyrus neleus pemphigargyra | reverse complement strand
TTCTAAAAATATTTATTGATGTCACTAAAGTTCGACAATGACTACGAAACACATATACATATATGATCTTATAACATATATGATCTTTCATGGAGAGCTTACAGTTAAGAAAATATTTAGGTCCCATTTGAAAGTCCACTCAAACGAATACATAAGCAGCTTTATTTCAATTGTAAACACAAAGTTATATGACTACATTTATTCCTTACCATTTAGATTATCAAAAACGTAATAGCATATGCTATTATTTTCACTATTATAACACTAATATTAACCGGGTTCAACTCAAGATTGTGTATGAAAATTAAACATAATATTCGAATGCAGTGTTTCTAAACTCTATAATCGAAGCCTTGATTCCTTAGAACCGTATCTACTTGTAGTACCCCATACTGACACATCTCAATAAAACATCCTGTATAATACTAAAACTTGGATAAGCAATAATACATTTTAATTAAAGGCTAAGTGAGACAAAGTCCAAGCGAAAGCGAGGCGGGCTGCCATTTGAGAGTATAAGTTATAACTTAGATATGACGGTCGTCGGTTCTCAGACCAACTGCAAACGACGTTATCGATGGCCGTAACCTAGTTTAAGCTGGTAGTGGATTTCCCGATCTCCTCAAACAATTCTACATCCGCCACTTAGAACTTTGTGCCGCCCAGCCCGCCTTGTAAGCGCCAAGTAACGAATCATACAGATTTTACAATATATTACATTTTTAGCACTCTGTCTGATTTAACCGGGCCTATTGCAAGTCGGGTTTAATAACACTAACGTTTCCCTAACATATTTGACTCATAACACACAATCAACCCTAAATTAAGGGCTCTCGAAACAGCTATTCAGTAGCTGTTTCTAGAGCTACTTAATATCTGGTTTGAATTTACCTCGTGACTCTCAGAGTTACTTATCTTACTTAATTTATATCGATAGGTTATATGTAAAACTATTCCCATTGAACTTTAAATATTATTATATAAACTATTATAGTTATAAGTTGTGACTATATTGTAGAAAACAGAGAGTTATAATTCGAATATGACTGCGTTCTACTTCAAAGGGCGGTGTATCAAGACTTCAAGACCCTCACGTTAAGGTGATTCAAGTCACAAATTTCCATCTCTATCCACAGGACACAGGATCCACAGGTTTTGTTCATGTGTCCTGTGGAACAACGCATCCGTAACTATCGTAACGTATCTCTAATCTAAACCAGGAAACAGTACTTTTTATGTAAAATTACTAAAAGTCTTGCCCGGCACCTTAAGAAAGGTAGCGGGATATTTTTATTTCCTCCCACTAAAAAGCTCTGGGAAACATGTCGGAAACTCTGATTGACCTCGCGACGAATTTTTCTAGTATTTCGGGTACATCCCAGAGCAAAAACTTTCTCCCCTTGTTATACTTATCTCAAGCTCTCTCTCATTATTAAGTAAAGTACCCACTCATCCCGACGTCCTTTCCTGGTTCCATGGATGGGACGCTTCCCATCTGTTTCCTTTTCGCTACAGGGACATAAACCAGAAATCTGTCTAACTACAAACTTTTTTAAACGTTTTCCATACTCATAGTAGTGAGTGCTATTGACACGCAATGACAAGTACACGAATATCCAGAAACATAAATGGCTTGTAACTCATTATTATTATTTATAATTTGGTTGATTTTTAAAGTTATTTGGGCTAATACATCATTGAATTTGTATCTGGCCGGGAATTGAATCGGGGCCCATTTCGCATCAGACCGGTATAGACGACTTTCGACTTTCGTCGACTTTCCACTAACATTAATATATCGCACCTCTAGATCTAAACTGTTGCAACTCACATCAAAAAACAGTTGCTAAATAATGTTCCCAACAGATCATATTTCTTCAAAAAGATATATAATAAATTATGTTTGAAATATAGATGTAACATATTCACTACGGTTTTTTTTCTCGCGTATGTATTCGAACCAGGGATCCCATGATGAGGCCATGTCGATCTAGGGGTGCGATATATACTTAATACTTAATAGCATAAAATAGTCATATCAAATATATCTACTAGCGCCTGCAAATATCCCGATAGCCGGGAACCCTAATTTCATTCTCCAATTTCGGAATAATTCGATCAGGTGTCTGACTAGAATAACCAGTTTACATACAAACTGAATTTCTGGGACTGACTTCCATCGGTTTTCCATTCGGCACACAGAACCTTACCTCACTTTAATTTTGCGTTTTAATTTTTTATATCGGAGTAGCAAATGGGCAATAAGCTGATGGCAAATGGTCATTATAGCCACTGTGGACATCTATCTATACCCACTTTATGTACTCGTAGAATAGAAGTCCCACCTGAAGTCGTCCCAAATGTACCTAATGTATAATCTTGACGAAAAGACGGACAGGTTACCTAATGGTAAGTATTCTATGATTGGAACACGACAACTCGCTATGGACAATAAACTCCGGCCTGAGAGGGGTCGCTAGCCAGTCACACGATGGGACCTTACCACCAGCAAATCATATATATCAGGTAGACTTTAATATTATGCTATTTACATAAATAAATGCGGTTGGTGGCTATTGCACATGAGGCTCAGTTCCCAGAGGCGGCGCATCTGTTATTAACTTCAGATCGATGGTCCAGTTAAGGTCAGTATAACCTAGAATGGAAATGGCAACCCAGTTTCATTTTAGGTTACGCTGGTCGAGGTAGGGAGTATTTTCAATGTGTCAGATTTGCCTTATTGAAATGATGTGGCATAGGGAACGGTGTTGAAAATAATGAAAACCTGTCCATGTGTGAATCGGACTCGACGCCGAGGGACCCGTATCACCGAACAATAAAAATAAGAACTATACCTATATAGCCCATCCATTTATTGTAACATTTCACCACACTTAACAATAATACTGTTATACACCTGATACCATGTTGAGTTTATAAACTTTATTATGATTTAATGAATACCGTCTTCTGCAACACAATTTTGACAAAGTGTCAATTTGGCAAGTTAAATCAAATGTCAAACGCGCTTTGGAGTCTGCTTGGTAGATACGAAAAGATTATGCAATATTCTTTAAATTTTAACATTATTTTCATTTTATATTTATATTATTATTTGTTGTTATAGCGGCCATAGTAAGATGCAATATGAAAATTCTATTGTAAGATTGACAGACGGACGGACGGAGTTATAAGTAAATCCGTCCTAAAGGCTATCTAATTCTATAGAACTCATTAAACAAAAGCACCAATCAGTGCATAATCTATGTGCACGGTCCATAGGTTAACGCTTCAATGGGACCCAAGGACGCGGTAGGTATTTGCATATAGGGCTATTGAAATTGATTGACAGCAAATCTACATTGTATACACAATATGAACTCGTTTATTGCAATATTGAAGTGAAACGCAGTCCAGTGTGAGTGTGAAATCCCCATTATAGCATCAATGCCAAACGTGTCGAAAGCTTACAAGAAAAAATTCTTTAGCCTGTACGCTTTCACAACCTTGCTTAAGGTTTACTTTCATCAATATTGACTTAATTTTTAGTTAATTAGTACCAAATCTGTAATCCACCAAAAATGTTTTTTTTTTCAAATTCATAGAAGTTTGAATTTATAATATGCATCAACAAAATTTCCTAGAGCATCGAAATATTTGCCTTTCAGTTCCAGGTGCATCGATCCTAACATGTCTTCTGTAAACAATGAAGTTTTAGTGGGTGGAAATCGTATCATTATATATACTGCTATCTCTCCCAAGGTACTGGGTGTCTGATGAAAGTTTTTGACCTCTTTAAATAAAAAAAATGTTACTTTCCCGTTTAACCATATTTTTACGGTTGGCAAGATAGGTATTATGGCACTTGGCGAAATATTATAAAATCCTCCTATAAAATTTAAATATCGAACGAACCAAGTCTGTAAACAAATATGACCTGTATATTTAATTTCATAAGGCCGATGGCTCCACAGCATACAATGTTCACGAATTTCGTTAAAAAAACTCCTCTCTGATCGAACGTTGCATTGTCCCAATGCGCCAGTTCACTGGCAAGTTCTGTGTTACGACTTTTTATGGTATAACGCTCCGTTTTATTGGATAAAGTTTCATAATTTATACGCGCTATCAGAGTATTGTAACGTTTATTGTTAGCAATATTATCGTTAGCCTGTATTAATAAAATTAAAGCGTATCCGGAAACCATATTTTTTTATAAAACGCTTTTTCATTTTATAAACACGAGTATCTTATATAAGTCGTCTAACAAACATTCGTTTATCCAAACAATCTTTTGCTTTTATAATATTAGTAAGATAAAATAAGATATTAGTAAGATAGTAAGAAAATATATTAATAAGATAAGATTAGTAAGATGTCTCTTATCTACAGTGCCGTACAACGAAGTGGACACCGGCTCCGCGCTCGTGCAAATATTCGCGTACGTGCACGCGCCGACGTGCAAGTACATAGTCGCTATGGGCGCGCTCGCAGGCCTCACTGTCTCCATGTTCGGCTCAATGTTCCCCATGCCCCGTGTCGTGTACGCCATGGCCCTCGATGGACTCATTTTCAAGTAAGTTTCCACCACAAGCCTTATAATTTTAACCCCCGACAAAATAGAGGGATGTTATATGTTAAATGTGTATATTTGTATATGTGTGTTAGAGTCTGCAGCATACCGAACTCACCAACTTACAGTAGAGGTGTCGTATTTGGGTTAATTGGAATGATCGTAATGAATAGATTATACTCAGATAGAAATCGTAGAGAAAATGTCGGAAAAAATAAGATATTAATAAGATAAGATTAGGGTTTTGTGATTAAAATATTACAAATTAACAAAATAATATACAAATAAATGTAACAACGATGATATATTTCATCCAAGGTGTAGGATGCCTGCTTAACATGTACGAGGTGACTAGTTATCAGAAGTAACAATGACAATACAATCTCTGCCGCGATATTCGTGACTATATCTCGTATCTACTTATACTAGTCTTACTAGTACTTATAGTTAGTTGTCAGAAGTAAGAACATATCTGTAATCGACTTTAGATGAATCCCATCTGAAGTGAATTACAGATACGTTATCACTCTTTTATATGGACGGCAGTGAGCTTTTACCATCAGGCCGCCTAAATGCTCGTTTGCTATAGCAATATAATAAAAAAAATAAAATTACTTTAAGAGAAAACTTCAATTAACTTCTTGAGAAAAAACTTAATTAAGTGTTAAGAGAAAGCAATGAACGAAAGATGTTTGCACGCCGAAAAGGCAAAATCTCTTGTCGAGAATAACAAGTACAATGCAATTTTCTGCTGCAGACGATAATTAGGTATCAGTAACTTTAAATTATGATACGTAATAACAGCATTTATTGTATGCAATATAATAAAAAACCTCGACATAGTCATGTGTGGATTACAAAGTAATAAACACTTGTTATTAGAAGGAAAACATTACGAGGAATACCTGCGTATTCTACAAAATGTTCTCAAAGTTGCGTGAAAATATCACACTTCGCCAGCACGGTAACTTATGCCTTAAGTATGGTATGGTGGGAGCAATCACCAACCCGATGTTGGTGATTGCTCCGACCATACATACATCAGGTTGATAATTGCGGGATTATGGAAACCAGTTTTTTTTTAATATTTAAGGGATGCACAGTCTAGCTGTATGTCGGTGATCTGCCCGTAAATAGGTGATAATATTTTACCGCTTCTATAAAGAAAAACTCTATTTCCAGGAGATGATCAGAGAAGATTACTTGATTACTTGAAATCTCAGTGACTATTCCTGCGCGCCTCAGGCCAAATCTGTTACTACAGCGACACACAGCAGCGTTGTGTTACAATACATTCTAATAATTATTACATATACATTTAAGATTAACTATGTCTGTCTGTTACGCCCACGCTCATAAATTCGAAAGTTGATAAGGATGGAAGGATATTCGTTACTCTTCACCGCTAATTGATTTCATGCTTTTCAAGCTGTTGCTGAACCGATAGGGATGAAATTTAGCACAGATATAGTTTAGATCCTGATGTAGCAAAAAGGATATTCTGTATCTCTATTCTCTAGCTCTATTACCAGCTTTCTCATTTAACCATATTTAATTGATATCTCCACCGTTTGTAGATGGATTTGATGTTCTTCAGGACAGTGAACTTACCGCTCATAATATTTAATAACAAAAAATTAAATGATTTCGCTCATGGTAAATAATATTTACCATGAGCGAACTCGAATAGACACGAGTGTTATAAGGCTGAAATCGAAGTATCGACGATGCAACCACAGACATACCACAGATAGCTCAAAATCGATTTGTTTTCCATTTCCGATACTGAAAGACATGTTCAATGTTAAGAATTCTTGTTCAAGGGCTTTTTGATATAATTGATGGCAACCATGTCTAATATAGTATTCACTCAACGATTTCCCACGCAATTAGTGTCGGGCAGAACTTTCAACAGGACGGAAATTAAATTACGAAATCAGACGTTTGTTCTGGGTCTAACTGAATCTATCCCTACATCTACATTCTCCCTTGTAATGCTCCTCTATGTGCTTGTATGTGTTTCCGTTGCTTAGATCGTATAGAATCAAACAAGTTTAGCAATGTCGGGCGCAGTGGGAAGTTGGAATGACAGCTAGTAGCAAAGTTTTATTCGAGTTTCCGAGCGTCGGAGGACACTTCAATCAATCGGTTCTCTTATCGATAGATAGTCTTTAAAACCTGGACAAAGCCCTCGTGGGCGGTTCAAAATCATCTAACCAACTGGTAGACCAGTAACCAGTATATTCGTGGTGAAGTATATTCCATGGGGCTTACTACCAGGTCCTAAATCAGTATTATTTTAATCTTAAATTGTATGTATGCCATATAGTAAGCTTTCTATTAAAATTGTTTCGATAAGAAGTTATGGTGTGATATTTTACAAGCAATCAAATGTAACGAACGTGATGCCAGCCTGATGAAGGGAGCTCAGCTGGCCTGCTAGCAGATTGGATGCCTGTCCGGAATATTGTTGAAATGACAAATTATGCCAGTACTGTTTAAGGATGTAGCGGTTGGAGCCTTAATAAAATCATACTAATGTTGAAACAAAACGTTCAATAACAATCATAGTTTTCTAAAAGATCGTGGTTACACAAGAACTTACTAAGAGGAGGGATAAGACCTGAACTCATCAGTGCTCAATTAAAAGTTTTTATAGCAGGAAGTCACCGTCTCCTGTAAACACCAAAGGATTCGCTGACGCTACGCCGGCTTTAAAGGAAAATAACATAACATGGACGTGCATCGTAAGTCCCATCTTCTAAAAATAAATGAAAAGTAATGAGAATTATTCAACAGATACCTAATTAGAAAAATGAGTTGCACTTTGTATATAAAATATTGTAAAACCGTTTCCAATTATATTAATGATATCTTTTCTAAATTTAGGCGTTAACCTCACTAGGCATGGATAATAGATCTCAAGTTTAGAGAGGTTCAAAGAACGTGGCAAGTCATTCACTTCAAATCCTTGATCTTGCGCCCAAGTGTTCCTACTATTCCTTCAGTGCAGTTTTTTAGTACTTACTCTATTTTCTTTTACGTAATAGAAGTAGCAAACGCGCATGCATTTGATCTTAAGGAGTGCTGGAGCTCAAGGACATCCATAACATAACTAAGCGCAGCATAGCATAGCATAACAACATAACACAACATAACATTCCGTAAACAACAATATTCTTTATTGCACACTAGTAAAACATGTATACAGTAAATTTTTGCAAAGAAATAATATGCAATAAGCGGTCTTATCGCTCAGCAGCGATATCTTCCAGACCTACGGTATATGTATAATAGGACTAGATTCATAATTTTGATAGACAAGGTAAACAATAATTTAAATTGAGATTTCTGACTAATTAACATTTAGGTCATTAGGAGATCCCGAGCCCAGCAGTGGGACAGTAATGGGTTGATGATGAGGATGAACATTTAGGACAGGACAATTAAGTAACACATTTATATAGAAATATAGCATGGCATTCAGCATACAGCCTTCAAACCTTACTGGTTCTTTAATCCTTTTCAATTTTCAATGGTGAATTCATCCCATCAATGGCTTGATGAAACATTCCCACACAAAACAGGATTACAACCAACATCGATCGCCTTGCTACTGTCTATGTGTAAACGTTTTGTAACACTCCCAAAAATACTATTCAAATGAATAAAATTGCTATTTAAAAAATGCACAGAATATAACACACTACAACATAAAGAATAACGTATGTAGCGCTAGTCAAAACCTATTTTAAACTATCCACACGAGTGATACACGTGAGACGATCTTAGCTGTATTCTATATAATAAAATGATACATTTGTACATTGAATATTTTTTGAAAAATCTCACTAATAGTCATTACTATTGATGCAGGGGCCAAATCTACATATTTTAATATCTGTTTATTACTGACTCACGCAAAAACCACTTGACGGATTTTGATAAAATTTGGTATGGTGGTAACTAATTGTCTGGGTTAGTATACAGAATACTTTTTTCTGTGTAAAAATGTATAGTTTCAAAGATATAGGAAATACCATGTAAGGGGAGCTCTCACCAATACGATCGTATATATTAAAGATGGTACAGCTTTCCTTAACAAAAACAACGCATTGCGCCTCATATGCGAATGGTCAGGATAACTTCTGCCAGGTCATCTAGTTATATATAACGTTTCTATGTGTCGGACAGACAGTTCCGGTTTGATTTGCGAAATGCATTGTCTCCCTAAATCGTCTGGATTATTTCCGGTATGTGAAACGCAACTGCTACATTCCGGAAATTGAATTAGTGTAATTGCAATTTGCAACTTAGACTAAGTAACCATCGCGCTAAGCTCAGAATTTAACTGTAAGGTTAAACACACATCGCTTCATACCGAATACGCCGAACGTAACAAATTTTAGAATTCATTGTACGAAATCATATTTTATGAAACTTATCCGATTATAAATATATATTACGAATTAAGTATATCGGTGGCAGAATTGATACCCATATCCTAAGTCCCCACTAGGGTCCTTTCTTTAAGTTCAAGGGTTTTTATCTATGTGTAACGGATATTAATATGAAATTGTTAATTTATGTTAAATTACAAACAAACTACCGAAACAAAGGATTGTATTTGAAATAGGAATGCTTATAACGTTGGTCTATTCTTTAGATAATAAATAATATATATTTCTATTGTTTTGGTATGCGCATTATAGAAGCTTTTTCGATTTGCGTGGTTGATTCGGCGTGGACAAGTGTACGATAACCTTAAAAAACTTTCAACGGTTTAAATAATACACTGACTACAAAAAGTTCTACAAAACTACAATATGGCTTTGTATTTGAATATTCGATAGTATAGCAAGAATTTTAGTCTAATATGTTATTGCCGCGTAACAGATGTGCGCTATTGTTTTGTATTTACAATAAATTTTCATACGTTTATGCCGCACTACTTCTTGTGTAATAAAAATAGACTAAATGTGCAGTTCACCATAAGGGGTGCAGACCATAAAAAACTTCGTCTAACTTCAATTAGCTTAACATCAACAAGAGCCGTAGTACACAATCACAAGTATGTTGCTATTATTTAAGGCCAAGTTCATCATTGACTGCCTCGTAGAGCATAGCGGCCTTCTACACACTTTATTAGAACACAGGACGACTCTAAGAAATAGATGTATTATGCTCCCCATATAGGAAGGTTTAGAGCTTAAGTCAGGAGCACAAATTATATCAACCTAGCCACTATCGCACTCTATTCGATTAAATCAGAGCATGATTTTTTTTTCTTTAAAATTTGCATACCTCATGAACGTAAATAAGGTGAATTAAATAATTTTGTAGACCTGATAATGTTGGGTACATATTACATTTGTGCAAATAAACGATTTTGATGTTGATGTTTTTCGCTAATTAATATGGGAAGTCCACTTTATAAGGGGAAGGACCACTCAATTTGCAGAAACTCCATTCGATATGTTCACTATTTGATATTCATATATTAAATATATTTAAATTTCTCGTATTCCAAGTGTACGTGAAGCGTAAGGCAAATCGTGCAATTAAGCGTATAGGTATTATTAAGTTCTATATTGGTAGACAATGTCGAATCATTTTCATTCACCGAGCCATCCGTGGGATTGTGTCTACGACATTGATACCATTACCACGTCACTCCGTACCAGATATAGTGATAAATATCTACGGCGGAAATGCCCCAGCCGGGGGATATGACAGTGGGGTTGTCATTTTTGCAAATACAGTACCATGTAAATTTTTTATTTTTTATACACTACTATATTCATAGTGCCAACCCTGAC
>DWNK01000870.1:0-10397 GCA_018250315.1 Hyalothyrus neleus pemphigargyra | reverse complement strand
ATTAAAGGATTAAATCCAAAAATAAACCAAAATACTCGTGCCACCATTAAATCTGACATAAATGAGCGTCTAAATATAGGTGAAAAATTGCGGGCAATCAGATATGATTGCTTGCACGTGTAACATTTGGATTTTATCTGTCGGAAACATTACGCACTTAGATCACTCATTCCACGGATATAGTCCAGTGGGATGAATTTTGGTCTCGCATTGTAGTGGTTCGGGTTCGTATTTTTTTTAATAGTGTACCAGTGAATTAGTGCTTTAATGTTCAAAGAGACGACGGATGTTCTACATTCTCCAGAGACCTCTCTATAAGATTTATAGTATCAGCCAGGTAATCAGTACAGACTAAGGAGTACCACAACCATACCCATTTCTAGGACGAAGCATTTTCTTGTGTTTTAGTGGAAAAGTGTAGTAACCGGCTCACGTACATATGAGGCGACCGGTTTAGTCCTCAAGAGTGACAACGCATCTGTGATCGACTCGAGATAGGACTTTTGTTCCACATGGAGTTGGTGACAGACATCAATGAACAATGACCAGTTTGAAACATATGCTCGTTTGCTACTTTAATGTTGCAGTAATGAGTCTATACATGTGGTCTCCAATATCATTCCCTGGTTTGAAGTAGTGATGTAGCAATAAATGAGCTTTGAAAACTCATTCATCAAACCCGGCTAACATGAGAACTTCTTATTAAAAACATAGTAGCGTATATTAGTAAATAAGAGTATATTTCTCATACTCTTATCTTTACTTAATTTTAAAAAGGAGAACTGTAGTAAAGCTCCACATCTGCGACAATTTTCTTCTGAACAAAGACATAACTCCGCGTCGATAGATACGCTTAGTTCTTAATTAATTATTTTGTCATTGAAGCCATGATAATTCAACATCAACTACAACAACCACGCTTTTGAGAATATATTTTGTAGATCTCGTAGGTATATGGCTTTCACATGTGTTGCTTCACCGATAAAACAAGTAATAGTTTATAATACACACATGATGTAAAACTCAGAGGAACGTGCCTGAAATTCGTACTTAGACTCCGGAGTGACGCCGCAATTCTTAATCACTGGGCTATTACTAGTATATTATACGCGGATGTATGCACTAATTCAGTATATCCGGCAACACTGAAACTAAGAGTTTGATATGACCTCTTTGACAAACAGGCTTGAATGGCTGCATCCTGCATAGGGAGAATAGCCCTGGTATATGCACTCATGTTCGCGGGACAAAAGTTTCGCAGGCCACCTCTTCCGTAGAAATCGCTCTACTTTACTTTAATATAAAAACTATTTTATTTAACCCATTTACTTTCTTAAAATTTTCTACAATAGGCATGTGGGATCAAAAAATATTCCTATAAATTCGTAACCTAATTATTCCTTGTAGTAGCAGTGATTTCAAATTTCGTTTGTGATGTTCATAGTCTTCGAATATGTAACAAAACAACAAACAGATGGACGCAACAAAACTATCAGAGTTCCGTATTTTCATTTAGGTACGGATCCTTATTTTTACAAGTCTTTTAGCTGAAGTCCATATATATGATTTCTCGCTACACTTTTATCAATATCCCTCGTATGATACTGTAATATAATACGTACATGCACTAATTCAGTATATCCGTCCACGCTGAAACTCAACAAGTTCGCTTTGACCTCTTTGACGCTGCCTGGCTTGTTGGGCAGCATAGGGAGCTTTAGAATTATCTGCCATGTTATACGCACTCATGTTTGCAGGACAAAAGCTCTGCAGGCTACCTCGCTGAAAATATATTTAGAATCCGCTGAGGCTTTTATAAGAGAGCTATTTTGCGTTAGCTAACGTATATTTATAAAGTAGAAATTCTAGAAATAGCGGGTAACGGGGTGAGTTTGCATGTATTTTACTAGAAACAAAAACAATTTATCAAAATATGGAAAATTAAGTACTATACATTATTTAACGTGCTATGAGAGATAAATAAATAAAAATTATTTACGGGTATTAAATTTAACACTAGCAACATCACACATAAAAACAGTGCGAAAATGTGAATTAATAATTAATTAAATAATTAAATAATTATACGGTATAACGCGTTGATGTCTTTTTAATCAAATTTATTTACACCCACATCAAAGGGTTCTACTCAAGGTTGTCTTTATAATTTTAACAACAAGTACTTGTTTGTAGTAATTTGCTTATTGAACTAAGCAACAAGTTTTTGACAAAGTTTGTGTGTCGTGTGAGATTAATTTGTATTAATAAACATTAACTCGAATATTTCATTTACATAATAATTGTACATGTAATTTTGTTTGGCATAACTTAAATTAGTTTTTCGTGCCCAAAGTTCTTAGTCAAGTTTTAGTTTTCTCAGCGGTATTCAATGTCACAGATTATTCTGGTATAGATGACTACTTTATATTGAACCTATTATGTTATATTTACTAAGTACTATTACCCTATTCTGTGCTATTACTGTCCTTCTGCCGCCCGTGCCAGGCTTCTTTCAGAATTAGATAATCTATGGATTTATCTATGGCATTTGTTCTATCATACCAAAAAGTCATTATTAGTCGGCTATTAAACCACCGCTATACCTTTTTTATAATATTGAAGTAGCCAACGACCAAGTAAGCTATCTGATAGTAAGTAGTTACTGGCGATCAGTGACCTGTAATCAACTCTATCTCTGAAATCGATCTTCAAGAGTAGAAATGTTTTGCTACTCTTGAAGACTCGCCTTAGATGATCAGCTCACTATGACTGCGAAATTAATATTAATAAATGCATTATCTTTAAAATATACTATTTCGATTGCCACTTAAAATACACAGGTAAATGTATTTTCAAAGTTCATCACATTAAATTTCACTACGTATTTAGTTTTAATTAGCAAATTTACACTCCACTTGAGAGTAAAGGGTGCGATATTATCGCCCCCGAGGCTAAGCGAGCCACGGTATCAGATGAATATTAGATCTTAACAGTAACTTGGATTTTGATAATAGAACCTGTGTGCTTATAAATAGGAATAAGGATCTTGAATTTAAAACGATGCGATTACAAGAAAAGAACAAGTATATTTTCATCCGACTGCGTAAGAATGGAAATTAATGTTTTTCGAGCGTATATGTATGTTCATTTCTTCAGCACGCATTACAGCCCAAACGACTCGACGGATTTTATCATCATTGTCTCATTCGTGGAATGTTGTACAGGCCAGGAACCTATTGCAAAATAAGCGATTTATGACTACGAGGTTTTAAGTTTTTTAGTCTAGTTTTTAAATAAAATGTGATGTTTAGGGTCACTGGAATACATTTGTGATAAACTCAAAACAGAATATAAATCCTATCTGAAGTCGATGATAGATAAATAATACTATAACACTACAAACGCAACTATTGATGCCATAAGGCAGAACTGCTGTTACCAACATGAGCAAATCATCAATTATTTTTATAACTAACGACCCATCCTGGCTTTTCCCAGGTTATAGAGTTGGATGTTTTATTAGTTAGTAGCGGTTTTGTTCTGAGTCATAGAATACTGTAGCGCTCCCGTCTAAAAATATTTTTGGGGCCTCATTTGTGTTTTATAAATTTTAATCAAGATTCCGCAGTTAAGAATCGTTAGTTCTAGCTCAGCTTCTATGACACTAGCTTGGCTTCATTCATCTCCCTCTGGTCAATATTGCACCACACGTGCAAAATCAATATCCAAAATCCCAATACTATCTAATGGCGAATAACTCGCAAGGAATAAGATACGCATTTTTATGTATATATCGTATCGATATCGTAATAAGATTAATTCCACATATATTCTAGATCACTGCACATTTTATCGTTATATTCCTGAGAATCTAATTCCAGATGCAGTCGGCACACTTCTCTTAATAATGTTAGAGAGGGAATGTCATTGATATGCCGCTTCATTGGCGCCTGTAAAGTGCTCTAATTGACAGCCTAATTACATTTGTGTGCAAATCGTTATATAAATACCTTTAGAATATAATGCATTCCCATCTTAATTATTCATGAGCATAGGAAGTCCACTGCTGCACTTATTGATGATTAAATAGATATTGAATATTAGATCTAGTAGAGTGTAAAAAGTAGTAGAGCGTAGAGTAAAAACACAGATTTTTTATGAATAATAAACAGCCTTAAGACACCAAGATCTTGAGTAGTCACCGCTGCCTATGAACTTTTACAACATCAGATAAGTCGCCAATGTCACGTCAGCTTTGCATGGAAAAGGGATGGGAAGATGGAGTCCGGTTCTCAGGCGCACTATTGGAACACGACACGCTATTGATCGTAGACTCCAGCCTAAGGGTGGTCCGGTCCGGCCAGTCACACGAACGACCTTACCACCAGGATAGATAGTGAGAAAGCAATTCAGAGTATTTTTTTTCAAACTTTTTGCCTCTTTAATTGATGTATATCAACTGCACACACCTTACACATTATAATATTGGTGCTATAATATACTTTATGATTTTATTAAAGTTTTTATGGTTTACGAAATAATGTTAGTGTCACTCCAATAACGTATGTAATCCTCTCCTGAATATCAATCAAACAGACACGCATCAATGAGGCTGTAATATATTATAACACTCGACTACACGCAAAGATGATAGATTACACGCATATGTGGCTAAAATAGACCTCATAGTGTATTGTCATCAATGAAAGGCAAGTCCATTAAATCAAATGAGATTGAAGGATTGCCTATTTATTATTTATGTCCTATAGTCTAGGAGCCCGTGACCACCAAAGACACAGTGCACAGAGAAATTCAGCTTTTATGCTACGGTCTAAGTGTCACAGGTTCTTGTTGTATATTTACTCTCCTAGAAATGTATTTTAACACCATCTGTTTGTTTTCACAAATAAATTTTTATCACATAACTTTACAATTATTAACGTAAATGTAAGTGTATAATACGATTACACACGAGTGAAAGTAGAGCATAACAAACTCTTATAGTTTTCAACCCATTAATTAGAAATCATATTTTATACGGCAACAATACGGAAAATACCCTAAGGCTTATTGAGGAAATTATTATTAAAAACTTCACCTGTTTATTTCTGAAAATATTTACCTTTCATTAACGTTTTAGTATAGCATTATATACTACAAAATATTTTGGTAGTAAGTATTCGGTTCGAAGACAAAACCGATGCGAATGTGACGACGTTAATTTAACAAAACTATAACAAGGCTACAGATGCGGTCAGTTAGAAATGCCTACTTAAGCCTGTGTCAAGTATTTAATAATGTAAGCCGTGCTTTTTCTTGATAAGCTTTATAAGTAACTCTTTTCAACCTGAGGAGAGACATCCACCAGATTCTTCCCGTGGAGAGACGACTTCTAGACTCGATGAAATTATTTTATTTCTGTCAACATGAAAATATAAACCAAGGAGCAATCTCTCAAGACTGCCTGGAAAAACTCCCATATCCACAGCCTGGTGCTTAGATCAAATAGAATAAAGAATCATGGAATTCATTCCTGATTAGATTCCCAGGTGGCCGAATCAGCATGGTTCCTCCAGGGAGGTAATCTTTTCTAGGATAAATCAATTCTTGTATTAGAGTGAAAGGTGGTTGCCTGACTGGCTGACATAGTTACACCCTCTGAGTCCTCTGGAGTAAATTACTATCAGACTTTGTCTCTTGGTGGATCTCCGTGAAATGCTTTAATCTAAGTTCTTCAGCAGGTGCAATGATGAGAGCCAGCGGAGCGGTGGCAGTTGCCGTGGCCGCGTTGCTAGTCTGCTGCAGCGCTGACCCTCACCAGGTAACTATAACTTAAAAGTTTCATAAAAAAGTTCTTTCTACATCTAATTCTACTGTCGCTATCGTGAACTATTTGCGTGTGAAACCGGTGTAGTGCCTGCTGGGCTGGAATCGAACCCAGGCCGCTTTACGCATTATACCGGTGTAGTGTCTGTTACGCAACACGAGTTGTCATTTCATCGTCATTCATCATTGGAAACATAAAGTGAATGTAAATATTGTTTAATTTCGCAACAAATTACTTTACTTGCACCACCGTAAATAAAAAAAACTACTTACGCATGTATAAATAAGTAGTCCCTTAATAAATATACAATGTGTTGAAAAAAAAACTGAGAAGATTTTTGACTAAGAAATGCTTTATTTTCAAAATGCTTACCTTGTGTAAAGCTAGTAAGGTAATGAAACGATGAGTCAACTGATGGCAAGGGCTCACATTAGACTTTATCACTAGATAGGTCTCGAATCCATCGTTAAAAGATATCTTTTTGCCTCTTTTTATTACTCCATATCACCGCATTTTAAAGATATTATTTTAAAATTCAGTACTCTTATAAAATCAATAAATATAGTCATATTATGTTTAATTTTTTCCTTGCCATTTACTTCAAAAATCCTACTTAGACGATCTAAGTAGTTGTAAGTCTACGAGCAAATATTGTATTAATATTTAAAAGGTTTTCGTAATACCCGGTTTTACAGCTTCCTTCGGTTCATTTTATCGAAAATGTTTTACTCGCTTATTCATAAACATAGTTCGCATTTCACATTGTTTAAGAAAAAAACAGAATCACGAACGGAATAAATTTTAGTGACTTAAAATTTTAATTGTAAATGCTTCATTCGAACAAACGCTGAGCCAATATTTAATGAAAACTTAAGCTTCCAATCAAATATATAATCACTGTCTTTGAAATCAACGCTTCCACTTAACTTACAAATTACGAAAAGAATTTCAAGAAACACCCGAGCTTATATTGACATTCTCTTGCTTACAAACATTCAAAGAAAATCAACTTCAAAATTAATAACTTGGGATTTTATGAAGTAACGATGTTTTACTTTTGTGGCACCGAAGTTTTCTGGTATAGATAGATGGATTCGGAATTCGCTTTCCTACAACATGTCATGCAAATAATTAAAATACTAAACGAAATATAACATAATGTATCATACAGATCATTTCATAACAACATAACATAATCGTCTGAAGCGAATCTGGACAGGTGTGATACTCTATAGAACTATTATGTAGAACAATTAGGAGGTATCACCGCCGATTTTATAATCCGTGAAGCAAGTCATACGTTTCGATTGGAACGATGCATTTGAGGGCGTCTTAAATTAGTAAAGAATTGACATCAGCAGATAAGACTAGAATTGAACTTGGGTGTGGATGACCACGGGCTGCAGTGGCTACATAATATCACGTGTTACGCCATAACATATAAATATTATACAACTTCCAAATGTAATGTATGCAGCTTGCACCTGTTTCTACCCAGAAGCATTTTTTGAGTTTTATTGGAAAGGTGTGGATACTAGCTCATACATGAGGCGATCATCTTAGTCTTCAGGAGTGATAACATTTGTGACCGTCTTCCGCTAGTACTTCTGATTATTGTGATATGCCTCAGTATCTACCAGACTTACTACCAGATGACCTGCACACTCGTTTGCAACTTCGATATCATTTAAGGTGACAATTCGTGATTTTTGTAAATAGTAATTTACATTGAATTCTTACAAAGTTATTTTTCATTAGGAACAAGATGGCTTAGGCGAGCACAGTACTGGGGAACGCTACGACGCCAATGGTAAGATATCATGCGATAAATTTATTATCCGATGTTGGTTGTTGCGTTTAACTTTCGCACTTTGGGAATGCAATTAAATACGACACAATCCTAAGCACAAACGTGAACCTCCATTTGTTTACTGTCAAACGTACATATGTATTATATGTATTTAATATTATAAATAAGGTCACATAGTTAGCCAAGCATAACCTTGAACCAATATCCAATTTGTTTATTATTTTCCACCAACGTTCATATATTTGATATTATAAAACAAATCACATAGTTAGCTCGCACTATTTTATTATTAAATAATAATGACAAAATTTCGTCTATTGCACCTTAAAACACATTTAATATTATATACTACACGTCCTTGGTGATGGAAATCGCACTGTTCACAGAAATCTTCGCACGACGACAATTCACTTAATGTTTTTGTGCACTGTGCATCTCTTACCGCACTGGTGAGTACCACTAATTATTTATAATTAAGACTTTGCTAACATTTACATTAAAGATCTTAGAACATCTCGAGATTCACTTGGCTCTCTTATGCTTTGCATTATTCTGGTGTTCTGGTTTAAAGGGCGATAAGGAAGCTACATTTCGAACCGTTATCTTGATGAGGCGAATTTACGCATTTTTGCTAGACTTTAGACAGCCCTCCTGTTTTATTTAGGGTTTATCAGAGACGTCTTTGCAGTAACAACTTAATATCAGATGGGTTGCTCTCTTTTGCTACTTCCATTTTATAAAAATATCCCTAACTTAACATTGCGGTTGTTACAGAGTACAGACAGAGGGAAGAGTTAGAGAAGTATTTGCAATTCCTTCTGCAATATGACAACCACTTGGGAGAACGGAATATCAATGGTATTGGTGGTAGCTCCTTGTTAGGCCTCAGGAATCTCGGAAACATCGGCGGATCTTCACTACTTGGTAGAAATTTGTACAATCCCGACAGAAACGTTCATGGCATCGGAGGTTCTTCTTTAATGGGGCGGAACCTAAACGGACTCGGTGGTTCCAGTCTTTTGGGTAAAGAAAGATACGCAAGATTCGTGGACTCTTTGGGCGGAGGTAACTTTGTGCGTAACCTAGACTCAATCGGCGGGGGAAACTTCGTTAGAAACCTGGACTCTATAGGCGGAGGAAACTTTGTTAAGAGAAACCTCGACCAGATCGGTGGCCCGAACCTCGTCAAGCGCAATTTGGATTCTTTGGGAGGTGGAAATTTTGTACGGAACCTAGACTCTATTGGCGGAGGCAACTTCGTCCGTCAAGTAGATCCTCTCGGCGGTGGAAACTTCGTTTAATAACTTCTTTTAATGAATGACCGTACAATTCTAGGATTGTTCTACGTAAAAATTGTGATAATTAATGATCGTTAACATAAGGTAAATTTTTATTATTTATCATTAGATGTTATTTAAAAATAAAGAACTTGCAGACGTATATATTGTTTTTCTAAGTGTCCTACCACTGATAATATTGAACAGCCTTTATATATCTATCAAAATAATATTGTAAATAAATTAAATCACTTTATGTGTGTATGTTTGTGCCCAGATGAGAAATAAAGAAAAAAACGGAAATTAAAGAAGTAATGAACAGATGAAAGAAACATCATTTAACAGATAGTGATTTTTCTATCCATTCTTAGCGTCGCGCATAGCTAGTTTAATAAGAGACGTTCAACATTAAGCCTTATATGTAGAGCTTAGTATAAACTAAGCTCTAAGACTTCTATGCAACCATTTGTAACAAGGTAAGGTATTGTAATGTTTTCTTTGTATTTTCTTGTAAGGCGTTCTGTAATAATAACATATAACAATATACACAGTAAAGGTGTAAAATTATAATACTGATTGTGGTGTTAAATATTTTGTGTAATTGTGGTATAAAGGTCAAAAGCCTCGCAACTTGGATCCTCTGGGTGGAGGCAATTTGATTCGTGAGGTGCGCGAATCTCATCAGATCCCCTACCTCATGGCGCGAAGATATGAATATGCCAGGTACCTTACATTATATCATTACAATGCTTCATTTGTTTCTTTTTGTAGACAGCATTACTATAATGGAACTCGTTGTGGTACACATCACTATCGCACTAGCTCTACATTTTACCAATATTTTTTGTACTGCTGTAATAATTATATGATTTCCTTCAAAACCTCCAATCCAATCAAGTAAATAATCAAAAATATTGTTTAGGTTTCATCAGTATCATAACAAATTACGACGAACATAATTTTCTTCAATGACATAATTCGAAGCAAACCTTTCTTTTTTGTAAATAAAACTTATCCATTTTGAGCATTGAATCAAAGTAGCTATTCATGTAGAAATAAATTGAATCCAATTCAATTCAGCGTAAACCAATAAACTGCTAGATTAATAGAGCGAAAACGTAAATAATAACTAGAGTGGGTGCATTACTGATTTAAAGAAATCAAAACCCACGCGGTTTTCTCCGAATGAAAATGGGGGTTATTGTAAAAGTTTTAAGGTTTATTTTTACTTGTCGAGATAATCATCTGGCATAGACGATCTGGACACCTGTGACGTTGGACTACATCTCTGTCTCAGAGATTATATTACGAAAATGAAACGTGCAATGACTGGTACTATTAGATTTTTTTACATCTGAAGAAAATTATGCAAAGTTATCTCTCAATAACAATGCCTACAACTTTTATATCGCCTCAAGTAAGCAATAACTTGAAGTAGTTCTTGCGGTAACTAAACTCAACTTGAACTAAATTAGGTTTTAGT
>DWNK01000869.1:0-10400 GCA_018250315.1 Hyalothyrus neleus pemphigargyra | reverse complement strand
AAGCCTTTTTAAAAAACCAAAGCACTGAATTAGCAGCCAAAACAAAAAGAAAAAAAACAGAAAAAAAAAACAAAAAAAATTTATAAAAAAAAAAAAAAAAAAAACGCCATAAGCGTAGAAAACTCATATTAATGATGGCTCAGTTATCCAAATTCAATCTTGTATTCACGATAATTTTGTCAATAAGTAATCAAAATCAAAATCGTTTATTTGCACAAATATGGGTACATTATTAGTACCTAGTACCCATCAAGGATATTATCAAAATCATTATTTTTTGTGATTTTTATTCTGCCGACAACCTCTACTGCCTAAAGTCTGAGCGACTGTTTGAGTTTGACCACAGACTATGTTAGATAATAACGGTATTAACGTAGGTAATCGTAAAAAATACAAATTGTATTCATTTTTTTTTCATTTGTCATAAAAACAACCGTATTGAATTAGGGAGATATTGGAGCAATTCTTCAGCTTCCCATCCATTATTGCGAGAGAAAGCCAAAGGAAATGTTGCAACTACTGGGTACTTACTATGTACCTACATATAACATTTCTGTGCTAACGATCACAATTTTGATACCGTCCCTATAATCAGATTGCGTCGCTTTCTTACACAATTTCACAGTGCATGCACACACATGTTTCATTACCCGACGATTTCTCTACGTACCTATACGTACTATAATAGACTCCCGCTTATATCCTGCTAGTCATAAATCATACAGCAACCAATTTCCTGGACTAGGATTACCTTCGAAACCGGAAAACAGAACTTGACACCCACAAATAGGCTCTCTCGTCTCGAGATATGCCAGACATGAAGGTATCTCCCCTCTCAGAATGAGAGGCCTCAAAGAGGAGCTCCTGTGCCCACTTTATAATAAACCGGTGGAAAAGCTCCAGTCCAATAAACAAACAGCGCTCAAAGGACCCAATGGCACACCTGAGGCTCTCAACAAAGAACGATCTACAGAATGCTCTCTACAGTTGAGAAAGGGGTAAAAAGAGTAACCGGGTAGAGTCAGGCATTCTGCTAAAGGTTAGCCTCCGCGAGTTAGCGATTACCTAATTATCAAAATACAATTATCTAATTAGGTATATAGACGGACGTCGTGAAAATCATTTCTCTATTTAATTATTTACTTTGAAAAACAGGTTTGTACCTGTCTTTAACTTCCAAAGAGTTACAACTTGTCATAAATTAAATTTTTGAAAAGTGCGTACGACTAAACGGTGTTTCAAACCCATTTATTATTCGCATAAATTATTCGCATTCTTCCGACATATATTGCAACTTTTCACAATTATGTCCATTTAGGTTCAGAGTCAGTAATTTTTAAAATAAAAAAGGTACATATTCAAACGCAAAAGTAAATATGAAAATTATAGAATTTCATTTTTTTTATTTTGAATAACGAAATTCTCTTAACTCCCCGACATAATCGAGGCATGATTAATTATATATAAACCGGACGCGAGTCGCGGTAATTAACGCGCGCTATTCCACTCGTCTAGCGCTGCTATGCCGTACGATGCTTATGCAGTGTGAAGCCTACTTTTACTGCTGCGATTATGTATTAGGCGTTACCCGTTACAGGAGCTTGTGCCAGCAAATATACAACACAATTAACTTTTTTATTTGCACACCAACGGCCTTACTAATAAAAATTATTAAACAGACGCTTAACAATGATTCAGTTAGTAAGTGAATAAGGAATGAATATCACTATACAGCTCCAATACGACAGTCTTACTAATAAACGCTACATAGACAGTTGTTAACTATTCAATCATCAGTCATCACACTAGCTTTATGATACCTTATAGCTATCTTATGGTACAGAAACGAAGCCTTGTCGCCGAGGCAGTGATCTTTTTTTCTATAGAGTATAGAAAACAGAAGAAAGTGGGAAAGGGTAAATGATGGGTTTTAGGATAGTGTATAAAATATGAAATTTTTGTATATAATTTCAGATAGTACTAAAAAAGTAATAATAGCTTACAAGGACCAATAGACTGTATAATCTTGATTAAGAAGAATTTACTGGTTATACAGATGAAAGCTCTGTAAGAGCTTAAATAGATATATAAAGAGACCTATGATATAAATATCATATGAGCAAAGCCTTTCATCTTACAATATTATCATTTATCAATTATCATTAATGTACAAAAATCCAAGATACAGATAGACATAGGTATAACCTAAAAAACGCCTTTATCGTAAATATAATATTATAGCAGCATTTATTTCTTTGGTACATCGTCATTTTAAAATTGTATTCTTAACAAAAAATTAACTGAATATATTGACGTTAATGTAAAATTATAATTGTATATATATCTGTCGAATCGAAAATATTAAAGACGAATTTAATTATTAAAACCTTTCTTTAATAATCGCCAAAACAAAAGTTTTACCAATTTATAACTTATATTTAATGTTTAGTAGAGTTTATTTGTCGTAACTGTTAAATATTTTTGTTTCAGCTCTGGTAAACGACAAATCGGCTCCAATGTCTTAGCAAGGTAACTATTACATTAACATAGCATTTAATTTTAATAAGAACACTGTTTGTTATTTTGTTAGCCATAAAATACAATTTTCGCTCCGCTCGCTTCTTAAACACGTCATTTGTGAATGTACAACGCCATCTATGCGCGATACTTGAAAGTTCTTGGTCGCTGAGTAATTGATAAAATTCTCAGCAGATGGCGTTTTTAGCTTCATGCAGCCATTCATAGGTGGCGCTAGTTGTATCTTTCCTAACTGAAAATCTTGATCCTTGTCCTAATTTAAATGTCCTGTACATGTGACTAATCTAACAAGACTAATTGGGTTTACGATTGTTGTTTTAGCCAATTGTACCGCTCGTCGTCCTTCAACTCGTCCGGCTGCGGATCGGGTGGGGAGCCGGCGGACGACATGTACTCTGACGTCTCGCTAGAAGATGTACAAGGTCTCAATTACAGGGTAAGTTTTATTTTCTTTTAATAATAAATAAAGATAATTTTTTTATTAAAGTGGTCCGTAGATCTTAATAATTATCGTATGCACTAATTGTACTAATCAAAGCTCATTTAGATATCTTATTACTATTTTTAGTTGACTTTGACAAATGGGAAGATTTAAATTTTTTCGCCACGTGTGTGTACTTTTTTATTAACTTAAACACAGGTATTAAACATTTACAACTAAGCGTCTTTCCAATGATTCACATTACATTAAATTAATTAGTAATTTTCCCAATTTATCACCCTGCACCTCTCATATGCAATTGGATGAACCTTCTCAGGTAACTAATGAATTATGTACCTACTCGTAGTTAAAAATTACAAGCAAAATTACGATACGAGGCATAAATCTCTCCCTGAGAGATGCCTGGAGGGCAAATGCGAGGAACTTCCCCGACGTATCTTCTGTAAGCGATAAGGCCACCGAGGGTTTTTACTTTTTAGTTGTTGAACATCTAACATACCCGGTTACCTTGTTACCTATTCCTAAGTAGGTACCAGAAATCTTAGAAAATTTTTAGTCTCCTTAAATAAAAAAAAAACTTTACGTTGTAACAGAGGTAGCCTCAAAGAGTATATCCAGGACCGGATGTTCAAAATGACTAATGTTCATTCGTAAAAACAGTTAATGGACGAAATACCTACTCATGTGATAATAAACCGGTTTCTCAGAAAACTTAACACATTACTCGGTACACTTTATCACACATGTATCGTCAGGCATGTTGTTTGTGGAATAAGTAAGCGAGGATATTATGTCAACTTCCTTCCGGAGGATGATGCCGAGGTGACCGAGGTAAAGAATTCTTTAGTCCTAAACGGCGAATATGCATACGTGAGGGTCAGGCCTAGGTTATATAGTAGGTAACCTCATTATTAAAATTACCCAATAAACGTGCATTCAGACATAACCCCGTCATGTGACTGACTGACTGGCTAGCGACCACCCTCAGTCAGAGTCTACCGTCAATCTGCCTCTTCGTTTGGCTTATACATTAAAAAAGCATCCTACAAGACAATATACTATAGTAAATAGTATACCTGACAATGGATTTGCAGCAGACTCCAATGCCGAGTTGTGTGAGGCAGTGCAACATCGTCTCACATTGATCTCCAGTTGGCAGCGGAAAGACGACTTTGAAGTAGCTCCCGCTCCTATCGCTAGTCCAAATCACATGTTCTACGTGAAGTTTCCTGAGCAATTCTTGCAATATCTAGTTACAGGAAAGGGAAATACTGTATTTATTGTAGACGTTCGCCATCAATACTCAAAACAGACGACATCCTAAAAAATCAATTTATCGTGCTCCGGTAGTGCGCCGGAGAGTCAGATTTCCTCTTCCCACCCTTCCCATTCGATTGCGGTGACTCTGACGGCATGTCCCGGGGGCTTGTGCATTCTCAAAGCGGTGCTGCTTCTCGTTAGCTCGGCGACACGAAACGCACGCACACCTTGTCTCTAAGAGCGTGGACATGCATCGGAAATTCATCTTTCCCTTTAAATCCGGCGAGCATTGGGGACCCCTTAGGCGTTGCAAATGTTCTACGGCAGCGGGGTCTACATACCATCATCAGGTAGCCCGCCTGCTTCTGCACTCGGCTTAAACGTAAAAAAAAATTGCTCACCAGCAAATGATTTATTTTACCACCATTACAACTATCTTGGAGCTGGTTCACGCCTATATATAATAAAAAAACTTTTACTCACGCTCTCCATTGTAAAGAATTCAGCATCCTCAGTAATATTGTCCAGTGTAGGGTTAAACCCCTCATTATAATGTGTTAAATGGACCGGTATGGTTTTGGACCTCTTGTGTCTCAACTCTACTTCTAAATAACATTGAGAGGTATCGTCCACGCGAACCAAGTCTTTTGGTTTCCCGAATTTTAACATGTGTTCGTAATTGCTGGTGGGTATATAAACAATAAAAATTACCCCGGAAGGCATATTTTTTATTTTATTATCAAAATTTTATTTTTATCGATCAGTACTAGACTGGCGTGGAATAGCTATGACATGATACTAAGGATAACAGCTAACTATGCGAGAAGTAATTTATATGTGTCAGTTAATTAAATTTAAAACCTATCATGAAGTTGTGAGAACGCCATCCCTCATTAGCGTGCAAGGTGAATCCTATGTATAGCCTATGAATCTTCACATCGTGATAATTTTATTGAGTGCTTCTTAATTAGGTGAAATTATAATTTTATAGCAATCTGTAATTTAGCCTTGCAGCCCTTATAAAATATAAGGTCTTACTTATTTATAAATTCGTTTTTATGCAACCGGTGTGACATCCTTAAATAATGAATGTTTTGCCGTGAACTATTTCATGATCAGGGCATCAAGGGCGGATCCAGGGGTCACTCTTCCCACTCTTTCCATCCTTAATATCCCAACTCGTCTTTTGCGACTCCTCTGGTGTTGCAAATGTTCATAGGGGGCGGTGACTACTTACTACTAGGTGTCCCGCCTACCTAATTCATAAAAAAAGTGTCTACCTATTATGGTTCGTAAGATAGAGGTCTGCGACAGACACGTACGGAGTCTCATTAATAGGGTTGTTAGTGCCCTTTGAGTACGGAACCCTAAAAACCAAAGGTATACTAATTCTGAGTTTAAATATGGTTGAAAACACGTGGGCGTATTGCGTACGCAATTTGAAGCCAGTCAAAACAAACTTAGCATATTCAAATATTTACATAGCAGAGTTAATAGCGTTATATATAGAAACGTACGATTCTGTTTTGTACAGGGATGATAACGTCATTCCGATCCTAAATGACGTTAGTAGGGGAAGTAGTTATAAATAGAGTTAGTTACGTAGCTCTGAGTATTTACATGCGAGGTCGGAGGTGGACCTGACGATGGATTTCTAAAATCATTACTCGCGATGATGTATGGCTAGGTGGGAGTAAATAATGCGTAGGAGAAAGTAGCTGGATTGGCATTTTGTTGAGAAAGTAAGCATGTAGGTACGAACGTAGGCTGTATGTATGCTGTTAAAAGATTTAACTTCTAATGTACCTGATCACTAACCCATTATTGTCCCACTACTGCGCGCGGGCCTCTTCTCAGGATAAGAATTATGCTATAGTCTACCGCGCTGGCCAAGTAAAGATTGGTAGATTTAATACACCTTTGAGAACATTTTATAAAACTAGCAGGTATGTAGGTTTCCTCGCGATGCTATCCTTCACGATATAGCAAGTGATAATTACTTTTGTAATACGCACATGATTTAGTCAGAGGTTTGAGGTCTGGGATTTGAACCTGCACGAACAAGACCTCGATTCTCAACCACTAGGCTATCATTGCTGCCTAAAAATACTCATTTTCTTCAAACTAGAACCAGAATACTGAATTAAAAATACAGCTGTAAAATACAGCTGAAAAATGGAGCTGGAAATAGGAAAAATCTACGTTTTCTTAATAGAAACAGCGTGTATTTGGTTTCCTTTATAGTTCCTGAAGTGTGAGACGTAGCTCGGGCTGTGCCTATTGACACACAAATCAACAAGCGAGATAGGGATGCGCCTTTTAATTGCTACACGAGAAGCTTTCTTGAAATCTTTATTCAACGTTTGAGAGAACCGAAATAAATGATGATGCAGCAAATCTACGCAATAGTTTTAGGGTAAGGTAATCGGCACCATTTCATTACTTTCCCACTGTTTTGCTTAGAGGGCCTAGACAGAATAAGCTACTCACGCTATTTTCCGCAAACGCCGCAAAATTTCTCAGCAGCCAAGCTATGTACGAGTATACTACGTATTGACGCATGACAAGCATAATATACCTAAGCGTAAAATGCTGTAAGCGTCAAAATGAAAACACTGTAAAGAAGATATTTCTTCAAAAATAATGGGATATCTGGTAAGCGTTGGACAAATATCTTTGTCTTAGATATTAAAAAAATTGAGGAAAAATGTAGGTACCTAATTTCTGAATTTCTAAAATTGAGGAAAATTGTATACCTACTGAATTTCCAAATTGATTATGTATGATTTGGCGGCAACTTTTAATGGAAATTACTTTGATTCTGACCCTTTGATTGGATAAGGAAATCATCGAGATATAGATATTGACGAGTTTCAGTGATATCAATATTTTTTTTTGAAAACTGAACAACTTGTTAACCCAAAAATAAACTTAATATTGGATGAAAAATATGTTCTTACATACGTTTCTACTGCAAATGAAAGTCTGTGCACAATATTGAGAGATTTATGTTACGGTCGAATTTCGACTAATTGTCGATCTGCTATTCATAAAAAGTTTATAATCTCGATCGGAAGTGCCGATAGTTAACGAAGTACTTTACAAAATGTGTTCTTTAGAAACGTCGCGTTGACGCCATTGTTTCCGGTTCGCTACGTATTTCCAGCACTTATACTCGTACATGAATTTAGCAGAACTACTATAATACTACATATACTTACATACAGATATATGTTCAGTCTTAACTATAATTACATAAAACATTGCCAAAGACTCATGGTTTCACGCGGTCTTCGAAATTTCTATACTGTATTATTTGTACACATTTTTTATGCTCATCTAACGAAGAGGCCTAGTCAGCGTCGCACTCGCATATCCACATTTATATATAACACTAAAGGAGTAATCAATGCTCGCGGGCTTTGAAGGAAAAGATGGGATTTACGATGCTTGTCCACGCCCTCGGGACAAGGAACGGGCCTTGGGGCGACGAGCTCGCAGGAAGCAACAACTTTTCCTACAGGCCCCGAGAATGCGCTTATACTGCCACCACAACAGGATGGGAGAGGAAGAGGAATCTGGCTCTCAGGTGCACTAACAAGTCGCTATTGACGGTAGACTCCGGCTTTGACATGGCCACTAGGTAGTTAAGACGCACGATGACAAACTTTACAAGATACAACTCTTAGTATGACTTGCAATCAAAAAATGCTTGATACACGTTTTCGTATCGACTTGCGATTCCGCTTATTTTATTGGCTGAGAGAGCCATCGACTCATTCTTTCAACGAGGCGTTCTCATCCAATGACATCGATGCAATCAAAAGTTTTGGTCGAAAACGAGTTAAACTTGTACTAATGTTTAACATCGTTAATTTCTCGACAAGCTCGACCGAAACATATATCCGAAAATACTACGCAGTAGAAGTTGTCTGAAATATTTGCCTAACCTTTAGGTTTCGTGTTAACAGAAAAAACCCTAAGCACTCTGAACGAATTACCTAACAAGTATTCTACACTGAGTGTATGATTCTACATCGCCCTTAAATTCAACCGCTTGCAAGAAGAGTCGGTACAGATATACCGACTGAGATACAAAGAAAATGTTTTTAAAATTTCAATACAAAAATGTAGCCTAAATGCCATGTTTCGGACTCACAGACAAACACTTTAAAGTTATTTATATTGATAACTGGGTAATAATTATACTTATACGTAGGTATAACTGGGCAGGTAGCCAGTGCGATTTTACTTGTAACATTTTATGAATGATTATGTTTATGGTGTGTAACCCATGAAATATTATTCGTAGTAAAGCGAATGAATCAGTAAATTATTTTTATAGTTCTTCGAATGAAATGACTGTACCTACACACAGTGTAAAATTTCCCGACTAGAAACGCTTTATAATGCAACATAGCAAGTAAACTTAGAACGTAAGTAATTTATGGTAAACGAAATAATAAGAGCGCAACCAATTCAAGTTTACTGGCAGTTTAATTCGGGTGGACGATTTCGTCTGCTTTCCAGTCTCCCCAGTAGCCGCGGAGGGTCAAAACAAAACAGCGTCGCGCAGTCGTATAGGGCGTATCTTGAGGCGGGCGGGCGGCCGCTCAGTCGCGGCAAAGCCAGCCGCGAACGCGTACTACGCGACCTTACCGCGCCGCGCGATCAATACCAGTAACTCCTTAAACACTAAATAACCCATCTAAATAAATAAAAAGTCGCCGACCAACCCCTAAGGCACACCACCCACGTATGACACCGCAATTTGTCTCAGTGATTGAAACATTCGCGACGCTGAACCGTTCATGTCAACACCATAAATATGGCCACCATACCAAACACATGATCCTTGAACCACAGTACAGCGGTTGGGAACTTGGGAACTATTCTTGGTAACGTAAACGTTTGGTTTGTAAATGCTTTCCTACGACGTACGTATTTATGTTTTATCACGACGTTACGTAAATGTTACGCGGCAGGCGTTTGAAAATCGATAAAATATTAATTTTCTCAGTGAACGATTTACTGGCGATTTGTCAGAGATTTGCCCTGGATAACCATGAGTAGTGATATGAGGAAAAGAATATCAAGTAGCGACATTCAGCTTAGTATCGACATGTAGTTAAATGTGTAATAAGTAGATGCACGCATGTGTACTTACATCCAAATATTTTTATGTCATCTATGAGGGTCTGTCATATTTTAGCGAAAATATATTTATCGATACTGTTATGTTAAAATTTGTATTATATAACGCTATCCTTGTTGTGACGTAATTGTAAAGCACCTAACATGATCTCGCATCATGGTAACCAGACATAGGAACCTCTGTCATGCTGCTTTTGTCTGCAGTGTCTTGTATTAAAAGTTACATAAAAAATCGAGAAAATACCGTTAAAAAGTATGGATACTGAAATGTTTTGAATCGATATGTAAGTTGTAGCACGGTCAAGGTTATTTTCGAATATGACATGCAAGTTATCGTTTTAACATTCGTGCTCAAATTATTTTAAATACTATATGTGAAAGTCAAACAAACTCATATTAGGATATTTTCTGCCGCTGAATCTAATTTCATATTAATTAATTTAGAATTTATATTTTTAATGTAAACTCAATGATTATCGTCATTTTGATGTAAATCTAGATTGTAATAAGGATATCGTAACTTCTTTCTTTAGGTATAGGTACCTTTGTAGCTTATAAGATATGTTTTATAAAAGTTGTGTGAGTGTATACTTAGTATTTTAGTGCCAAATCCTGCGGTACTTTTAACCTTCGGCGCCGAACCTATACTTTCTCTGCTCATGTTAGTGATTATTTGAGACCTAAATAATAATAACGTGGTTTGATTTATTTATAGGGATCGTAGAAATATACGACATACTCGTAGACATCAGCGTTACTTAGGACTCAGTTTAATATATTGCTTAAATCATATATACAGGCAGATAATATAAAAAATTAAATAAAAGAAAGTGTTTTGAGTGCCAGTATATGTATTATCCTACAAAAGGTGTGCGAATTCCTACGCGTTCATTATATCAATAAGTTTAATGTTGTAATATTATTATAATCAATTATTATATCAAGTAGTATTATTATTTATACAAATAAATAATATCCTTATATTATAGTAATATTAATAATCATA
>DWNK01000868.1:0-10402 GCA_018250315.1 Hyalothyrus neleus pemphigargyra | reverse complement strand
TCACAGTAAAAAGTCGTGAGATCCCTTGTAGAGCCAAGCCGTACCTAATTTTCTTAATTTTGAATAACCAATTCGAAAATTCTGTCACAAATTAAGTATAATTCTTTTTAATAATCAATGTTTTGTGATTTGGGTTTAATCATACATTGTAACTTAATTTATAATACTTTTAAATTAATTAATTAAACCAAATTATACAAAAGTACTTGTTTTAAGTCAATGAATTACTAATGGAGGTCAATCTAACCATCCTTAACACGTTGACGGACAGTATTGCCTGAATCACAAATCGTGCTGTGTCACTACAAAATTTCATACATTGCCTAGAGGCGTTTTGTTACATCGCAAAGGCTTACATCGAACAACGTCCTGTCATATTACATCGTTCATTTTACAGTGCGCTGCGACAGTACATCTTAGAATGGTAGTGTTGATTTGTGCAAAATAAATAAAATCACAGTAAATTATCATAATATTTATTATTAGATTAATTTAAGCGGGGACTTTGGAAATATAACAGTAAACAATTACAATCACTTGTGATGATCAATCTAGCGTAGTATCAGAGAAAATCATTTAGTACCCTTAGTACCTATGTATTCATTTAAACTTCGTCATTTGGACGATCCAATTGATTGACAAATACATCGACTTGATAAGTTTGATAAGTGATTCTTCAGTCAAAAGTCAAGTCAAAGAATCAAAAGGCGACACAATACCGTACCACTTGTGTAAAATAAATTATGTTTTTTGATAACAATATTTGGTAGCATGCAAACATTTTGATTACATAAATGCTTCTTCTTCTAGTGTACCTTTCAGTTTACATCTAATCTAATCTGTTTTTTCTAAGAATAAAATTTTTGGAATAGTCCCAAACCAAACTGATGTAGCTGTTGATACACAAACTTAGTTTAGCAAATAGTTTACTGCATTCAATGTAAAGTTATTGCACTCTAATTGTTATTCGATTGTGCAATATAGCTGATGAATGGAGTGTTCCGGCTGTATCCTTGTGTCGTCAATATCTGCCAAGTGCCTGGAATTCATGAATATTGGGACCGGATTGAAGCAATTAATGAATTCAATGTACTCGTATAGCACACCTACCGTGAACTGACAATTCTTCTACTGTTATGATTGTTTAGGTATTATAAACTTGGCGTGTGTAGATATCTGTGTGTCCGTGTATCTGTATATGTGTGCATATTTGTTCCTGTTTCTAGCATTATAGCTGCCGAACAGATGAATAATTTCAATTTTTTTTTATCGAGTTACTCGACTAGTTTGCTGGTGATAATGTCCCATCGTGTGACCTGACTGGCTAACGTCTACTCTTAGGCCGGAGTCTACCGTCAAAAGCGACTTGTCGTGTTCCGATAGTGAGCCTGAGAGTGCGAGTTGCCTCTTCCCACCCTTCCCATCCATCTTATCCCATCGCTTCCCTTTTCCCCATCTGAGCATCTGACTACTTACTATCAGGAATCTCGCCTGCCTCTTCGTTTGGCTTATATATATAAAAAATTAATTCTAATACATAACCCACATTCGCATATTTTATATTGTTAGTCAAATTTTTAGTCACACTGTTTAAATGACTAATTTAAAATCGTCACGTCGTTACGTCATAGTCCCATGACAAATCCCCATAGTCAAGGGAACATTTCGCGAAAAAACCGCTTCCCGCCTGTCAAATTACACCCTTCTATCTTCATTTGCGTCGTGCGTGAACGGGGAATACAATTAAATCGTTTCTAATTACGTCGGGATTTTTTGAGAATGGAAATGGTAATTATATTGCCATTCATCATTATGGTAATGGACGAGTTGATTCATTTATTAATAAATATTTAATGGACACGAAGGGTGTTTGTTTTTCTTATTAATTCACAAAGAATTGTGCTATCCTTAAAAATAAGGTGTTAGTGTTATAATTAAATAAAACAGTTTAATATTGTACTTCCCAAAGTATTTTAATCAGTACCCTTAGTACACGTTTTGCTCATTTTCGACTACTCGATCATCGAAAACGAAAACTTCTGATTCCCTCTCTCTGATTGACTGAGAGCGGGAGTCGATACGAAATAGTGTATCGAGCATTTGTTGATTTCAACTCGTACTAAGGGTACATATATATTACCAAATTAAACAAAATTAAACGAGTGAGATTCGCTTAGAGTGCGAATCTCGTTTAATTTAAGGGTTTAGTCTTCGCACAAAAATAGCTAATCATATTTTAATGGAATATAGCGCAAATATAGCTTATGACTTGGATTTTTTTATGTACGACCAAACCAAACGAAGAGGCAGGCAAGTTAACAGATTGCAACACCAAAGTAGTCGCTTAGGCTCGGCGGCTTTGAAGCGAAAAGGGACGGTATGGGATATGAAGGATGGAAAATGTGGGATCAGGGACTCTGTGGGACGCTATTGACGGTAGGCACCGATCTGAGGGTAGTCGCTAGCCATTCAGGTCACCTCTTCAACCTCTTACCATAAGGCTTGCATGGTGTTTTGCTACTTCAATATCATTAAAAAACTTTCCTTCTCGGACAGTGAAAGACACCGAGTAACTCAATACAGCTTAGTTGTTTGTACCTAATAAATTTAGCGTTACACTCTACTGAAAGTTCCAAAAGCCTTACAATATAGAAAGCCAATGAAAGGGGAACAAATAAAGATCATAATGTAACGCAATTGGATTGAAAACTTTCTGCCCAGTCGGAGGTCGGGAAACGCGATACGTGTTTTCCTTGTCGGAACTTGTCTAATACACGTGTTTATAGTTAGGAAATAGTCGTAATACTAGACTTAGGAACGGAAACGATCTTGTAGATATTTTATGTTTTTAGAAATTCCATACGAAAGGATCAATCTTCTTGAAAACTTGGGTAATATTTTGAGTGTATTATGTATTTGTGTGTGTACGTGCGTGCGTGCGTGTGTGCGTAAGTGCGTGCATGCGTCGTCTTTGTTTCCTTGATTTCTGCGAATGTAAGTTAGCAGGTTGATGCAATATTAGAAGATTTATGCGGTCGAATATGGACTTATGGGCGACCACTCCGTATTATTAAACGAAAATCATCTTACAAAGTTGTTGCTTTTGTTGTAGACCCACTAGAGCGTAAAACGCATAAACAGAATTTTAACTATCTAAGTTATTATCTACGAGTAAGTAATCTAATAATTTACTAGTGACTGACCCGTTGGTCTAGTGGTTAGTGAACCTAACTGCTGCGCCATACGTTGTGGGTTCGCGTCCCACCCAGAACAAATATTTATGCGATAAGTACCTACGAGCATTTAAAATACACTGTGTCACACACTGAGTCTGTGTGTAAATTATATGAATGTTTATAAATTGTCTCGTAAACATAGTACAGGCTCCATCTAGTTTTTGATAAGTATCCTATAATCTAAGGTCCATCTCGTATATAAGTTTTCTCAGTGGCTTTCGAAATCTTGCGTAGCGAAGCCCTTTTTCTGTGTGGTATATCCTTCTACTTATGTAGTGGCTAGTAGTAAGGTATCGTCGTGTAATCTGACTGGTTAGCAATCACCTTCAGGCCGGATTGTACCATCAATAGCATCTTGTCGTATTCCGGTAGTGCACCTGAGAGCCAGGGTCCCTCTTCCTACCCTTCCCATCTTTATATACCATCCCGTCCCTTTTCGCTTCAAAGCCATCGACCATTTGCGACTCTTCTGGTGTTGCAAATGTTCATAGCCGGCGGTGACTACTTACCATCAAATATCTCGCCTGCCTTTTCGTTTGGCTAATACATAACAAATATATACAGGTTGTAATAATTAAGCTTACACACCAATATTAAATACCATCATTATTTTTTTTTATTTATTCGATCAAAACAAATTACAAGGTAAATTTTTTACATATCCAAACTGCGTAACAGTTTGTCGGCATCTCGAGGATTACAGGATTCATGTTTGATAACATATTTGAAAATTATTGCGAGCTGGCGTATAGAATTTATGTATTATTAAATTTATATAAGAGACCTAAAATTAAATATAATAAAAAATATTATATAAGCCTGGTTATACAACTCTAAAAATTAGAAGCCAGGTAACTACTTATACTCAGACCGAAGTTGTGTGGATTCAAGAATACCCTTTTCATAGCGAAGGCACGAAAATGCGTAAATGAAATCTAACGAAAATTGTTAGAGCAAATTTAATTAAATACATAATGAAACTTACCTAGCGACTATAATTTGCGAGGCAAAAATTTTTCACTTTCAATTTCTTGAAAGTAATTAAAATATTCGTACTTCTACTGCGGTGGTTCGATCGCCACAGATTTTTTGTTGCCGTCAGTTAAAATTACCGCCAAGCTTCCATATATGCGAATGAAAAAAATTATCTCTTAGTATTCTGTCCGTCACGACTTTCCTCAGAATGCCAGTACATTCTACCCATTTGGCTGGACGTGTAACGTTAATACCAAAATTGAATTTGAATTTGAATTTGGAAGTTACATTTGTTTGTCAAATTGGCTCTGGAAAAAAAAGGTTCAGAGCACCTAAAGAAATTTTAAAGAAATATACGTGTACATTTACATAGATAAAATATGGAATCAGGCAAATGAGATGAAATGACATGAACTTTAGCTAATAACAAGGTGATAGACAATTTTTCTTAAAATGTTAGGAATTAAAAATGAATAGCAACGAAAGATATTATTAAACTCCCGGATCAACAGTGAACACCGATTGTAATACCGGGGAGGAGTCTCGGCTTTGTCTGTGCCATCGCACGTGTCTAAACTTGTCATTTAATTCACTTTTAAAATCACTATACCCTACACATGCTTGTAACCCCACATCTACACACTGCACTTCGGGATCCCGTTCTACCCGCCTGCTCGTGTGCCAATCGCGCCATACGTAGTATCCGATGAAGCCTAGTACTACTACCAGCAACAAATAAATTACGACGTAATGGTGAATGTCATGGTAGGATATCCTGTCGTTTTCGTACAACGACCCATGTTCATGTATTATGCTCTCTAATTGTTTTTGAATAGCAAACAGCTGTAACTGTTGTTGGTTGATATTTTCCACGTCAATACTGGCATCTGATTCAGGCAACCAAATATCGCTTATGTGATTAATCGGAGACATTACGGATATGTCAACATCAGGTTTCCAATTAGTTTTACTAGCATTTTGCTGGTACGAATAAAAATGGAAATTTGATTTGACATGGCAGCCTGGATGGAGTTTGAGAAGTCCTACATGAGAAGGTTGAATAACGGTAACGTGATCTTCGCAAATGATCTTGAAGTTGCAAGTATTGCAGCAGAAATAAAAATACGTGTTTAATTCGTTTGTAGCAATAAAAATATTTTTGCACGCACGGACGATAGTTTTACAGCTTTGAGATTCTTCATTCTTGTGACATAAACTTTTGTCGCTCGTCGTATTATATACAGGCTTATTAAATCGACATAATACGTTATCTAAATCATATTCCATGCAGTCTTTTAAATCAGTTTGCGTTAGGGGTAGAAATGATGTCTTGTTTACTTTCAATGCTACATATTCGCTGATAGGCGCAATACTGCTCATGTTACGCCCAAATTGTTTAGGTATAGGAATAACTTTGCGTATCTCGTAAAGTTCGTGTGCTATTAACGGGATTCGTATTTCGAATATGAGATATGACTTCGTTAAGTGTGATCTCATGTTAACAAATTTGTATAGCTCTGATATTTGATCGGATTTGGTAGGTAATGACAGGTTTCTAGATATTTGAGCCGACATTATGCTCAACTCGTGATGCATTTGGTTAAAAGTAAGTAAATTTCGTTTGAATTTTCTTTGGGAAACGTCAGTTATAATGTCCACAAGGTACGATTGGATATCCTTTAGCTTTATTATAATGTTGTTCGTAATCATTGCAGATAATGTGAATTCGCTAATATATGAGTTATTTGCTAAATCCGCCTGTGGTGTGATCATCGATTGTTTAAGTTCCATTACCTTTTTGCTGGCCGTCTCATGATGCCTTTTCATACTTGATTCTGTTCTCTTAATGATACTAGACTCCGCTTCTACGACTGAAGTTTGGTTTTTCCATAGCTTTGCCAGATGTTTGTTATTTTTTTCGATCAATCTGATATCTTCTTCATATTTTTCAGCGAAAAATGTATTTTCGACACTGTTTGCGTTTTGATTCCTAGGAGTTTCTGCTTGTCTTTTAAGCAACATGATAATATAATGCTGTAGTTCTGACTGCTCGTGCTTTAGTTGATACACAACATCATCACATTGTGAATTGTCGCTTATCTTGGAACAAATTGTGTCTAGGTATTCTACATATTTTGTAGTTGCAGCAGTACCTTCCCAATATGGGCTTAAATCATAATAGACAATTATTTGCCAATTATCAGCTATCAAATGCATGTTTATAATTTTATCTAAAAATAAACCAGTGTTGTTTTGTAGTTTATGGATAGTATATGATCCCTGGGTATTTGGAAGTACAGTAATTATAAAGAATATTACTATCGTAGTGACTATTTTGAAACTAAATTTACTGTTTCCGCAACATAATATTTTTATTGCTTCTTTTTGTTCTGTGTTTTTAAATACCATTTTTTCTATTACGTACCGGATCTAAATTGATGTTTGATACCGTGTCTTTGAATGTCTTCAGATTGTTTTTGTTTGCATTATGTCTTATACATCTTGCAATTCTTCACATACTTTTATTACTTTTAGCACTGATGTCTTACTAAGGCTTATGGCACTAATTTAGTAATGAGTATTGGTTGTATTATGATTCTCTCTAGTCTAGCCAAATCCATTTTTTGTAAAATAGCAATGAGTCACATGATAGTAATTAGTTGTTTCCGTTTGAATATTTGATTCTTACTATTCACACTTGTGGAACAAAGCACAGTAATTTGTCACAGCAAAGTTTTATGTCCCATTTGTGATATTATAGATGAACCAAAACTGTAAATAGACGTACCTTAATACGAAATTTCAATGTTAAAGATGAAAATTATAGAGATAATGAAACACGCGTGACCGGTAAGGTTAGACTCAATTAACGCACTGATTTAACCAATGTAACGAAAACTGACGCAACAGAAAAATACGCTATAGCCGACACTATACACCAAATATAAATAACTGAATATTATGTACGTATCATTCATATAAAAACAGGACTGTATCGTTGTCAGTGACAAACAAAATTTAAAACTGTCCATTATTTGAAAAAGTAAATTAAAGTAATAACAAAATGATTTTTTAAATTTGTCCTTTATCATAACTTTATTGTCCTTCTACTAGGATCAACTCTTGTCAAAATTAAAACGATAAGGCTGTTCCAGATCGGGTTAGTAGATTGTTTGGCATTCATATGTGATTAGATTTTCTTTAACTAACTTAAATGTTCTTTCTAGAAATTATAAGTTGTAAAAAAGAATAATAAGGAAGCTTAGAAATGTTTAAAAAAGTTGAAAAGGTACGATTGTGCCTTAATATAAAAATCTAAAAGGGCGCCGAAACGGTGTTATTTATGGCATATATTAGGCCTGAGGCAGCTGTGCCTGAACGAGTCGGAACACAGAAATGCCTCTGTGAACAACCTTTGATTAAATTTTAAGGGTAGTAGAAAGGAACACGTAGGATTCATAAATAATCATACATTATGCATCCTAAGCGAGTGTAAACACAAAATCAAGATATTCCTTAGAAGCATTCATAGGACTTCGAATAGGAGTCGTGGAGGAGGCTTTCCTATTGTGGGTTGAGCTATATTATGTAACCAAGCAATCAGTTTGGCGGTATTTACATTAGTTTCTCTTTTATTGTCTTAGATAGCCTTAGATATATGTTTATGTATTGTAAAATGTTTATGTATTGTAAAGTAAAATACATAAATATTTCGACTAACATTCATGACATCCTTGTATGAGTTTAACGAATAATGGGTGCTTAAAAATTTGTCATCGCCACATGCACAAGTTGCAAATGATAAACCGTCTTTGAAGAGGAAGATGGGATTTAAGAGCCACACGCCCCTCGGAATAAGGTCTTGACAAATGTCCTGTAGCACTTATATTGAAGGCCTCACGTATAAGACTTCACGTATTATTATTACTCAAACCCTACCCATACCAGGTGAATACGCCGATGGAAATTGATATAAACCAAATGTTAAAGCGGAGGAGGAAGTAGTCGCGGAAAAATACTAGTATGTTATAATAGACAACAGTTACGTATTTCGAAAGAATTTTACCATTAGGGCGGTATTGCATGGCGTGGCGGGGTTTGAAGTGGATAGCTTATGTCCTTGAGTTTAATGACAATATTTAATGCGAATTCTCCACACCCTGTTCGCGTGTCTGTTAATGTTTCCGTACAAGGGATAGGCGGAAGCGTTTTATGAAGCGAGTTATTATAGTGCATGATTTTTTATGTGCATACCTAACGCAGAGGAAGGTGGGCTACCTGAGGGTATGAAGTCGCCGTCTATGATTTGCAACACCAGAGAAGGCGCTAATGCTACGTCCGCCTTTTCTATTTCCAGTTACCAGTTTTGGTATACATTTATGTGCGTGTCATACATGTGTCGTGTGTGTAAAATCTGGCAGAACAACGGCAAATAAAAAATGTTTCGTTTAAAAATATATTAACTTTTTTTTATTTAAATGTGCCTATTAGTATCGTGTGCCCTTTGACTACGAAACCATTAAAACGAACACATAAAAGATAGTAATAAATTAGTGGTAAATTAATATTATAAATGTCAAAGCTATCCACACAAATTAGTTTTTTTTATAAAATGAAAGTATCTAACGAGTATGCTGACCGCCCAATTTTAGTGGCTAAAGTCCCTGTACACCCGTGATAGACTTCAAATAGAACAGGAGTACTATTTGAAGTCACTCGCACATAACATGCATGTGCTCCGAAAGATTGAGGTGGAAAAAAGTATACCGTATGATCTTGGGTCGTTAGCATACACCACACATACCCCGAATTGAGAGAAATACAACAAGAAAATGCACTCAGCACATAATCTAAGTGATGGGGATTATTTGTAAGTAATTTGTGCATTCTTTCTTTTTATTTATAGCTTTGGGAACAAATGAATGTACTAAACATATGAGCAGTTGAACATAGGATACATTTTATGTAGGTCGAGTGAGGTTAATGTAGTTCTAGCCTTATGTGAACGGAGGGAAAAGATAACACTTTCAAGGTAAACGGCTCATTGACATGTAACACAATGGAGGGCGATATCAAGGTTGTTTGTGGATTACAGGTCAAAAAACCCGAAGGGATGAGTCCCTTGAAGTGTTAATATTTTATACACTCTGTGTTGGCGTTGCATATCAGGATCGTTTTATTGGTATTTAATATTAATTCTATTTTTTAATAATAAAATGAACAGTTAATGTAGTGTAATGAATTCATAAGCAAGACATATCTCGTGAGCTTATAAAGGTGGTGCTTCTTTGTCTAACAATACCTGATAGTTATTTTTTGTTTTTATGAAACCATTAACATTCAGGAAATGCATTGCATAAATACATAATACTTCAAGGGACTCCGAAAGGACAAGTTTAAAATTATATGCGGCCGTACACGTAACTGCAAAATTTGCACAAATATCAAAATCATTTCATACACCATTCCTATTTGAAACATATTCAAGTATCTACAAGTGCTGGCAGAGAAAAATAATTTCTTGACTTTCCATAATGCTTCAGCCCAACTGTATCAAAAGCCAATACTCAATATATTTATTTATCATAAGATGTACATGTACATTCAATAAACGTCAGTTTATGATACATTTTTGGGGATTTAGGCACCCTAGAAAATTCAACTAAGGATAGACAGAGGGAATCGGAGGGAATGCTTGAGTAACTAATACGGGTAGTTTATTTCACGTCAACTTACAAAATCTGTAAAAGCATTAACCATACGTTTCTTACGAATTAAGGACTTTTACGATAGGATGTTGACGATTCTAAAGTTTCATCTCTACTTAGGCTCTTGTAGTGTCAAGTGTCCCCAGAATTATGGAAATTCTGAAGCCTACTTAACTTTGTTGTGGCTTGCGGGGCCTATAAAAAGCATGCTTGCACAAATCTGTGGATGACAACGCGTTATTGTCCCACTGCTACTCGGGTCTCTTTTCAGAATGAGAAGGGCTACCCCGTAATCTACTATGCTGGCCAGGTGCAGGTATACTTTACACACCTTAAGACCTTTGTACAGAATCGCAGGTAATTCCTCGCGATATTTTCTCTCACCGCAAGCAAATGATATTAATTAATAATACTCACATGATTAAGAAACCTCAGAGGTGCGTGCCTGGGATTCGAACCCGGACTTTAAAGAGTAGAACTTTT
>DWNK01000867.1:0-10403 GCA_018250315.1 Hyalothyrus neleus pemphigargyra | reverse complement strand
ATATTTTGATAAAGAGAAATCTAGAATCTATCTTTATATAATATGTGTATAATGTATGTGATAAAGGTTTCTATCGTGGTTACGACAAAATATAACACTTATCTTTGCTGGCTATAAGCCACCGGTACAAGATCTCGTACTACAACTAATCAACTAATAGAATAGCCATACGAGTATATGGCTACTCCATATTTTTATTTTTTAGCGATTCTTGTAGTGACTTGATCATTGATTCTTCAGCCTATTGTTGAGTCGGTAAGCTATTTTGTCAACGCATTTCATTATTACTTTGTCATGTAGCGAAATCCCAACAATCTCTCCCCATGGCTGAGTAACTGTGAGTTAAAAACCTTTGTTTTGTCTAATAACAATAGTTTTACATTTAAATAAGAATAAGATATAGATTGTCTGAAATTCTTTTAGGTAATTAAAGGTTGTTAATAATAAGTCGCATCACTTGAACGAACTCCGGTTAGTAAATGTAGAGACTCTCTTGCACCTCGCTTGCAAGAGTTAGAGCCTTGTGGTTAGAGTAGGAAGGGCGATAATTGCATAGTCCTATGTGGTTGTACATTTGAGCAGGTTACCACTTGACCACGTCTAAAATATGGCGGCACTAATTTGAGGCTGCTCTCGACGCGACAAAATGGGGTGGAAAGAGGGATCCGGACTTTGTGGGTACGTGGCGTGGATAAATGTAGCGTTTGAACATACAGTAACATTTGTTTATCTATTTTAATACAAATGTTTATCTATAGCATATTTCTATCTTTTACTGGCAGCGAAATTTTGCCTTAACTATGTATATTTAATGGCATGGTTGTCAAATATGTACACACAATGCATAGTCAGTGTAAGTATATGTGTACACAGTTAACTAACCCCCGATTCATTTAAAAGACCACAACATGGTATGATTGAAATTATAAAAAAATATATGAAGTTATAAGTAAAGAAATAACATTTTCAATAATCATTCCCACAAATAACAATATTTTCAATAATCATTCCCACGAAAAATGTGTAACTCAATTTTTTCGTTTCAATATTCATTTTTAAATAATAATACAATATATTAATATTAAATACATTAATAGTTATTCATAACTGAGAGAAATAGTTTTCTATTTTTAATAAAATAAGTAATCCGGTTTAAGAAAGTTTTATATTAAAATATTTATTTCTTAACAGACATCCAAAAAAAATTTTTTTATTTCTATAGATAAAGACCACAACAACCACACAAACAAAGTTGTTAGAATATACGGGAAGGTAATTATCATCGAGGGTAAATTATCACCTTGAAAAATAATTATTTTTTGCTGTTTTTAGTCTTTTCAGATTATTATAATGAGATATTTTTATTTTTGTATTTTTTTCTGCTAGTGTATCTGTAACTTCTGCTTGTAAGGAATGTGTCCTGAATTCCATTAAAGACAGTATCACGAATGAAAATAAATATTTGGTGATTACAAGCATGTTATTAAAATAAAGGTTCATTTCCAAATGCTGACATAATTGTAGACATCGTCATAATAAACCTCAGACAAATGAATGAAAAGATACTACACAGCATACATCCCATATACGAGTGTTAATCCTCCCACGTGTAATGAAATATAATCACGGCGATAACGAGGCACCGCATCGCCGCTTCATTACGACACACTCATTAGAAATGAGTCCTAGTTTTAAAGAGAATAGACTCCTATTGTCAGGGATGAGATAATTTTTTCAATACCCGATTATAGTACACTCACTAATGGCAAGTGGGTGACCTGTTTGTTAGACTTATTCTTGATGTTGCAGGGTTTTAGATTTTCTCTTAAATCTGTAGTCATTTTCATAGGCAAAATTCCAAAGGCCGCTTATTGTGTTGTACAAGTATAAATATGAAAATTCCCTTCTCTATTATTTGACTATAATGGAAATACTTATTATTGATGTAACAGGATACCAAATTTCGAATCGATCGTACCCGTGGTATTTGTTAACATTCTGTTTTTAACTAGAAGAGAACTGATAATCTTTAAACGGCTGAACATATTTTCTTGAATGATAAAATTCATTATCGATATTCCCCTTAACAATAAAGGAACTCGTTAAACTGAAGTCAGGTAATCCTTTTCGGAGACACAATGCCACATATAGACACATAGTGACTTCAAACTAATTCGAAAGTGACATGTGCAATTTCAATCTAAATATCTAGATTCCGAGTTAAATACAAATCGATATAAAAAAGAATACTAGCTCCACCACATTGTAAGCCCATAATGCCGCATAGATCCGTTATTCTTGGCTCAGCCATATATCCCCAGTAGAATATAACTACATGCAGATATCGCTTCATTAGGGCGTTGGAAGACACACTCATTAGAACGGATCCCGTTTTTTCATCTCCGTCGCCGGATGCGAGGGAGGCTGCAATTTTATTTAGAACTAGATGAACTGAGAGCTCTCGCTCCGAATCAGTTTTGTACACATATTCTGGATTAAATTTTGAAACGGCAAGGACATTTTCATTCATCAGAGTATGGATGAACAAAAACGTGAAAGGTTTTTTTATGTATAATGAAATAGGAGTAGCGAACGAGTGTCATAGAAATACACTCGTTCGCTTCATATAAGCGCGAAGGCGAAGCAGGCGGGCTTCCGGACCGTAAGTAGTCATCACGTCCTAAGAATATTAGCAACACCAGTCGCCAACGTCACTACGGGTTTTAAGGGAATGATGGGATTTACGATTATCCCTTGGGTCAAGGCATGAATGCATTACAAAATATACATTGTTGAACTTGAAACTAACGAACGCCTCCAAAATGCGTAGCTGTCTCAGCCTAAAAACTGATACACAACAATAAACACTGCTTTTTTGATTTTTTTTTTAAATTATTGCGCTCTTGGCAGAGCAAAATATGACTACTACAAGGTCATCTTGTTGGTTTTTGTCGATGTACCGTCACTCTTATAAGGCAACGGGCAAACTTTTGCATCGTAACCGAAGAAATTAAGGATGCAGATTGTACGGCACAAGATAGACGTTTATTAGTCTACAGTTTTTCTGATGAGAATATATTTCATAACAATACATCAGAGAACTGATGTATTGTTATGAAATATATTCCAGGGCATTTCCAGTGTTATTCTTCAGCACCTCATTTCGAATAAGGTCATTATATTTTGTTGTATACATTCACTATATTACATATTATTTACTACATTATGTAGCTAAAAACGAGATGAAAAGGACTTTGAACGCGGGTTACCCAAAAAATAATTGACTCTCAGACTTCGAATTTGAAGACCGCAACCTAACCATAGGGCTATCGCTGTAAATAGTGAATACATATGTATAGCTGAGGTACTATGCAAACCGCTCAGTGCGCGACGTTTAGTTGAAGAGTATAGGCGGAGTCCTTCGCCGCTGCACGCGTAGGTACTTGACGAGTATCCTCCACGCGACTAGGGAGGGGCTCGAATCGTGTAAGAATTTTAGACGAAAATATTTTTGAGATTTTATAAGCAATGTTTTTTGAGGAAAACAGTTATTTTTTTAAATTTTTTTAGTGAATCTTCTGCAACGGCTTTGTACGTGAACGTGTGTGGTTTGGGTAAATGGGAGGTTGTTACGTGGGGTTTGGGTAAATATTTATCCAATCCCATCTCATACCGAGATGACAAATAACTGACATGTCATCGGACCTAGATATTTGAAATTCAGTACATAGCTTCCTTATATAACGAAGTTTCTAAGACACCTACGAGAGGGATTTTTACAAGCACCATCTTTAAGATAAAACGGGTTTTGATAATTATATTTTGACTGGAGTGAACCCCCGAGAACAATAACGTCGTACTCAATAAAAATAGTGTCATAAAACCTTAATTCACACCTACACTATTCATTCTCAAAACTAGTTGTGAACACTATACGGGTGAACAAGACTACTTACATTTTTGTCCTACAGCACCTAAATCAAAATTATATTTCGTCAATTATGTATAAACATGTTCACATCGATAAAAATGTTATCGATAACAACATATCCCATCACTAGCGTACTTCCTCGGCGTAGTAGAACTAACACATTGTGCGGTAGAGCTGCGGATCGAGGCTCGGCTTTTTGTTCCCTATCTTTGGAGGCTTTTGCGGCCACGTGGGCTTTATTGCTTCCGGTTATTGTGTATTCAGAAGGTACGAGGCCTTTTTGTGCAATATTTTGTTTACTTTTTCAGTAACTTCAGATTTTTTACTTGTGTATAAGGAAGTTTATAAGATCCATGACATACTGAAGTGTTTTACTTGGCTATAATTATTATGATCATGCTGGATATTTTCCTTTTATAGGCAGTACTTTATTCAATGATAAGATAATCATCAACTTCATCATAGGTTCATTGCTGGTGGTAAGGTCCCATGTCTTGACTGCCTAGCGACCACCCGGCCATCATCAGGAAATCAGTGTTTCGGTAATGCGCGTGAGAGTCGGATTCCCTCTTCCCATCCCATTTCCATATTAACCATCCCATTCCTATTCCCATCAAAGCTTCATTATTGGCGATTCCTCTGATGTTGCAAATGTTCATAGGCTACGATGTCTACTTACCACTAGTTATCCCGCCAGCCGCCTCGTTTGGTTAAGTTTAAAAGAATGGTTCCCATGATGAAGTGTCTGCTATTGTAGATGTACAGTGTATGTACTACGCACATTTTAACCCACGACGAATAAAGAGAGGCAACTGGGGAAGGCCTCGAGCATTCTCCACCACACTGTTACAATGCGACCAACCAATCTGTCGAATGTTTTCAAATCGCTGATAAAGCCTCCCACAGCGCGCATCAGTTTTGGCAGTAGCGGTCACCCATCCGAATACTGTGTACGTAACCAAACCGCGGAGCTTAACATTGATATACAATTCATTAAATCTTCCGTCGTTTACGTTCTCCAAAATTCGCCGCTTTCAGAATACAGTATTTTTGTTTAAATATCTTAAAGTACAAGTTAAAACAAAGCTCAAACTTTGTACAAACACATGAAGTATGTTTAGACCACATATCAGCTTAAACTGAGCCGAAGTTTGTCTCGTGTTTTTAATTACGAAGTGCGACCGGCGTCTCGCCCGCGGCGTCTACTTTAATTAACTTGCGAACTTTTAATCAAACTAATGATCCGTGAAACTCCTGTCCTTTAAACGAAAAGGAGTTTCGAATTTGTGAAGTGTGTGCGCTACTTCCATATTTCATGTTATGTTTTTAAAACCGTTTTATGATATTATATACATGTACCTACTGAAAACCGGCAACTTGCGGAAAAGGCCAAACTATGATTCCCTTTTCATCGAATGCCTATTGCTATAACTGATTATTGTTTTAATCAGGTAGAAAACTAATGAAGTGTAGAAAACATTTTTTTAAGAAAATTATGTTGTAGCAACTATAAGTATATTTTGATTAAATTCTTCTTCATGTTCACATATGTGTGTATCCAAAACGTCTATTTCTATTGAGTTTTGAAAAACTTATTGGTGTTTGATAGGTACATTTATGCATCGACGTTCCTTAGCATTACCAGCAACTACAACAATTTTCATAAACACTCTTACTTTTGTAACTTTCTCGGCTTCTAATGAAGACAGACTCATTAAATAAAAATGTTAGCTGTCAGAAAATGTTATGTATGAGAACATGAGAATTTAAGGGAATGTTACACATTGTTAGTCATATAAAAGAATTTATCAGCCCGCAACGCAATGTAGCACACAGCTTTTGAGAACATTTAATTGGAGAAATTCTTGACTAGTGCATCAGCATAACGTATTTAAATATATCGTTTTGTAAGTGATCTTACAAAACGATTATAATATTTAAATACGTTATTTAAAATTTTAAAATTAAAACAAATAATATGTACCTACATTGTAGTGCTCGAAGTATCGAAGCGTTCACACATGGATTCTTACAGAGACAAAGTTTTCTTCGTGTTTTTAATTACATGGTACGTGGCTCGCTTGTGGAAACGCTTTAATTAGTTCGCGAACTTTTAATGTAAGTAATGTTCCGTGAAGCTGCTTACTTTAAGTGAAACTAAACTGAGAAACTTTTTTTATTTCATTATAATTTACCGTACTCTATTGGAGAACCCTTTATACCTTTATCTGTAAAATACTTTAATTTAGGAACTTTGCTGACCTTACCTTGCAAGTTCCTTAACTATGTATCTGAGGCATTTTATAGCTTCTGTCATATCAATGACTTTCAACACCTATGGTTTTGTCTATATTAGTAAACAAATACCTTATTTAATAGTTATAAACAAGATCATTATCAAAAATCCACAAAACTGGGGTAGTTATATTTATGAAAATATTTAGCTAAAAGCTAAATGTTTTCATAAATATAACAAAAAAATATATATAAAGAGACGTAATATTATTAGAATAAAGATTCTACAATAATTTTTTGTGTATTTTACGTATTCATATTTTTATGATGTCAATGAAACGGAATGGACTATCTAGTATAGTATATATTAGTACCTAGGTTAGTATTAAGTGGCAATGAACGACAGCGCCGACTTTAATTATTACGCAAACTTTTAATGAAACTTAGATTAATGATTCGTGAAGGAGTTGTCGCCCGAGTTATAAGTAATTTAAAGAAAAGAGTTAAATATTTGAAATACTTTTCTGATCCTTTCTCTAGTCTAATAGTTCCCGATCTTAATTATTATTTTTCAAGTTTCGCTCAGATTAGTTTAAATTTAGAGTTTCCGTTCAGTCGATAAGTAATTATGTATCGAGCAGTCTTTACTAAGTCTGATACTAAGTACTGTTCTATATCGAATTAATACACTAGTTACACCTTACATTAGGCGTAATCCACCTAATGTAAGGTGTACATTAGGTGGATCGCACGAACGTTTATTACTTGATTTTCATAAAAAAGACACTGAAATGTTGGCAACAATTGGTCTTTTACTTATATGAATGAAATTTTTTCCCTGTTTTTCAATCTGGGTCACATTGTCCAATATTCTGTAGTAAGTGAAATAGTGGAAGTACAGACAGCGTTTCGTAATTATTTTTTCCTATTATACCATTCTGGACAAATACTTATCCAAGTTTTTAACTTGCCATGAGTTATTAATAAAAAGCTTAATATAATTCTTATATTAAGCTTTCCTTCTTAATACATTATTGATTTGCCAAACTATCCTTGACCAAGAGTTTTTATACACGTTTTAGTTAAACTCAGTTATGGTACGTGAGCTAGCAACAGATTTTGATGACCAATTTCTTCCCAAACGATAACTCGTGAAATGCTTCAGATAGTTGTATCATCAGTATATTAGTAAAAACGTTCCTTCATAAAGCAACGTTTTTTTTAAATTTAAAATAGCATGTAAACTATCACCTAATAAATTTTCAAGGGAGATCACTGAACAAAAAATTATTGTACATGTTTGTGTGAACCGTTGACGTATAATCCACCATGGTACGGCCAGCTGACTTTATTTTTGCCTTCGAATAATCACATTAACTATCATTTAACAATTTTTTAGTCGGGAGGAAATGATTGAAAAAAAAATTTTTACGCGGCTGCTGCTTCCCCTTCAATTACAAGTTATATACTTAGATATACTGATGACACAATAATATAATGTTATGTTATAAATTGTAAATATTAATATTTTACTAGTAACAAAACTACTCCCGGAGTATTATGACATGCGGCCCTTTCAAAAGTGGCTAATGAAAAGCTATTCTTCAAAGCCTGCCACGTATTGGCACGCATTGTTACTAAAGGTCAGATGGCTGCCTCTTCAGTACATTTAATTTTGATAAATCTGTAATGAGCGCAAGGAGGAGAGTTACGTTTTATAGGCAGAGGACTACCTCCAAAAAAAATACAAGACTTGTAGTAGTCCCGTTTATTATCATTATGTTATTAGTATTGTTTGATATTATTGAAAGCTCAGTATAAAAACGCCTCTAGTTATATATACGCCTCTATTACAACCTAAAGTATGATTAGAATTTGGGTAATCAATCATAATTACGTCAGTTACTTAAATACGATTTTCCGAAGAATTCTCCAAGTGTTGGATTGATGAACAAACTTGGGGCTCCCGGTTTCATATCTCAGAGTCATTAGTTTCAGGCGACGAGTTAATTAAAAGTTCTTTCACGCAATATTCTCAGTTTGTTGGATATACTGAGTACTTGTTGTGTAGTCTGTTACGGAAATAATAATTACGAACTTTTAAAAAATCTAACTGAAGTGTTAAGTAAGTGTTTTTTTATGCATACACCAAACGAAGAGGCAGACGAGATAACTTGTCACTGCCGCCTATGAAAATTTGCAACACTAGAAGAGGAGCCTTTGAAGGGAACATACATGAGAAAGCATAGGAAGGATGGGAAGGAGGGAAGAGGGGCTCTGGCTCTCAGGAGCACAACCGGGACACGACAAGTCGCTATTGATGGTAGACTCCGGCCTGAGCGTGGTCGCTAGCCAGTCATTTCACACGATGGAACCTTAACCACAAAGTTCTTGAATAAGCATGTTTATTATAATACTAGCTTTAAATCATCCCTATAGTTTTAAATCAACCTGTATCCGCTTGATGTGTAAATGGGGTGAAAATTCGTTAAAGACAATTAAATAGGGATCGTTGCTTGTAATTGTGTAATCATGAAAAGCGAGAGCTCTTTTTATTATACTAAATATGAAATACTCTTTCGTGCAAGTTAAAAATCCCAGACAAAACAAAACGTTCCAAGAAACCATCAAAATAGAAGTTGCGAAGCACGGAACAAAAGTTTTTCCATCCACACCCCGCATTAAACGTAACTTAAACATACTCGAAAAACATATATACGGCGATTGTTTGCCGCGTAAATTAATCTGAGACCACGCAGCTCGCCAAACACAGCGCACATACACAAAGCAATGTATTACATGCCTTATATTTATCATACACAAGAGTCATATTCCCGTGCAACAGTTTATAATACGTAAACCCATATGTCGTACAATTGTTTTTTTCAACCACGTTCTTCGTACCGTAATAATGTACGTGGGTCCTGAAAAATGCATTTTTACATACACTACGTATACGAGGGTAGTCCTCGAAACGGGATAACTTATTATGAGAGGGTAGACAGTAAATATTTGTTTGGTTTTGAGGTAACTCATTAAGTTCATTAGCGGTTAAGTATTTTAGTTTCGTTAATTAAAATGAGGGAGACACGGGATGCTAGATTCGTTTGATGTACTCGTATATAAATTGGTAATTCATTGGTTTTATAATAATATATTATTAATAAAATGAACTAATGGAGCTTATAATAATAAATAAGACCTGTAATTGAAATTGTATCATATATTATTACGTTTGAGTCAGGAAAATAAGTACTCGAATGAGTCTTTTCATATAGATGGTATTTTCCAAGCATTTTCGATATCGAATTCACTTTCCGTTACGACTTTTAAAAATATGTATGTTTGTTATTTGGAACGGTACAACACAACACGACAGGCCCTTTAGAATTTTATGCATTGAAAGAATTCACAAAATTCGTGAGAGATGGAAACAAAATATTTTTAACAGCAAACCATAAACGTAGGAATCCTCTAAAGAAAATTCGGTACAAGTATTTTATCCACATAATCTTATGTTATTAATGTGAAAGTTTTTATTTTATTACTTAAACGCGCAAATATCACTACACGGTTTTAAATTTTTTGTACAGATTTACAGGACCTGGATTAGAATAAGTAATACTTTTTAACTTGGTAAAAGATTTCTGTAATGTACAATTATTCTAAGTTCACGTTAACAAAATCGCTGATTTATGTTATTAATTTTTCTTCAAGACGGATCATAATCTAGGTTCATTATTTATATTAACTAGCTGACCCTGCCCATACCGATTCCGATTCCTCCTCATAGAACCATCTTTATCATCTCTAATCCTCTCTATACCCTCAGGTTCTTTGTCGTATCCCGATACTCATCTCTATTATCCCATTATCGCTCCCCAGCTCCATCTTCTTAATTGAATTCTCCTCAACTCCATTTTTTCCTCCTTGTATCCTCGTCCTCCTCCCAACTCCATCGTCCGAACTCAGTCCAGAATTCTGTAAAAACAAAACCTATGGAGAGGGTTAAAACAAAATAGCTATAAACTATAATTTGTCCTTTGTAAAAATGAGCAGAGATATCTTTTCTCGGTGCTCGCTCGGGCGGGCACTGGTCGCGTGTATCCGACATGAGATAGCTATTAGGATATATTATACAAAACTTAGTTTTTGGATATTCTTGAGATTTCTAAACAATTTACAAGGTGGTTGAACATTTGTTCACTTGATTGGTCGGGGCGATATCTGACCTAAT
>DWNK01000866.1:0-10406 GCA_018250315.1 Hyalothyrus neleus pemphigargyra | reverse complement strand
TCTAAGAGTGTTTGGACTCATGTAAAGTTCATAGGTTCGATTTTGGTAAGATGTAGTGGAAACTCAAAACTAATAAAAATGTTAATTATTCTGTAATTCTACTACAATTTTGACACAAGACCTCATAGTGTATTATTATAAAAAAAAACATTCGCTACGATGCAAAATGAACCATACGAGTAATTTCCAACAAAGTCCATTTACTTTAGCTTAGCCTACAAATCATAATGATTAACAATAACATACTCTCAAATCACTACAAACCTAATCTGAAAACAAAATCGCAAAATAATAGTCGCCGCTTCATTATTCCTTACAAATTCCTCCTTAATCCCCGGATCAAGGTTCTCACAGTCGGAATCCTTGGAAAGAGAGGTATTGCGATTAAAAAAGTTGCTATTTCGGAATTTCTCCACACAATGCGTTTGTATACAATGCGAGACAATCACAATGGCCAAGATTACAATCAGCTCAGAAAAAGTAAGAACGGCAATTGTAGAGAGGACGCCATCTGCCCCAACGCGATAATGCTTATTTAAAACATGCAAAATTTTAAGATGAAGCTTAAATTTTCCATGTTCAAACTCAATGAAGGAAAGACTATCTAGTGTTATCCGAAAACTTAAAGAAAAGAGATCTTGTTCAATTGGTCCTTATACAATCTCTTCGGCAGCCACGCGACACACGCGAAGAGCCGGGAGTCTTTTCTTCAACAGGCGGAAGAGCTTATGGTAAGTAGTCACCGCCGTCTTGTACATTTGTCAACACCAGAGGAGTCGCCAATGCATCGCCAGTTTTGAAGATAGAGAAAGATGGGATTTACGATACATGTCCACCCCACCCAGGAAAGCACCCAGCCCCTCAGAACGGGTCGTTACGTCAAGCTCTTAAACCAGTATCGCTTTGATAACGAAACTTGTGAAAAACGCCGAGGGAAAGAATAAAATGTCTTTTTAAACTTCTACCACATTAATTAAATAACAAATCGGTAAAGTTGACATATACGAGTTTAACTCACGTGGAAAGGTAACGTAAGTTTGGACACAAAATATTGTGTATGTTATTTTAATACTATAAACTTGTTAACAATTTATAAGTAAAGAAACCATTTTCTTCCCGATATAAGCCAAAGCCAATAAGCTTAAATAAAAATTTTTGGTAGCTAATATCTTAAATTAAAGTTTTAACATTCAAAATATTATTGTCCTTTGATCACATTAAATATGATATACAGCCAATAGAGTAGCTACAATAATTACTTAACATAATTTATTTGTTGATTGTTATGATTTTGTAAAGCCATCTAGTGTCTATGTAATACAAATTCAAACGATATATAAATGTATTCCATAACCATTCCCGATACAGCCCCAAACAAGGGGCACCATATAAAATCCATACACGTCATCGTACCTAAACTATATCAAAAGCATGGGACCCCGTAATTTCTTGAAGGCAGCACGTGTTCTTACACTATAGCACGAATTTATGGCAAAAAAAAAACAATGCACCCCACAACAGAGGGTTCCGAAGAATAGGGATCATCTAGCTATGCGTTATCTGTTCTAAGAAAAAAATGGATATGTAACGTCAAAGAATATTTCAGTATAAAGCAGCTGCTAAAAAAAGAAAAAAAAGGAAGAATTATGTAACGAATGCTTTTTTATAATAGAATTTTAATGTCAAGCACTCTTTGTATTATTTTTATCAATCAAATGTATCTAGCTTGATGTTAGTTTTTAGTAGCGTTCGTTTTTGGCCTAATAGAATTCATCATAAAACATGCATTTTCTTAATTCCTGATTATTAAGCCAGCACTGTTTGAGTGTTTGATAATAATTATCTTACATGCAGTTGGTGAAAAAAAGATATTTATCATCAACTACATGTCTTGGAATAACGATTCCATTTATAAAATTGTACATCAAATACAAAAATAAACTACCTATTATTCTACTATCATACATCTGTGTGAACTGTGAACCATAGACAACAAATTAGTCTAGGTGAACATAAGTCACAATTTCGTTCCAAATACCACATCCGACATTAAAGTAGCCAGAGAGTAAGACACTTCCGGATCTGACGTACAATGTAGGAACAACGCACCCAAACAGGAAATCCTAATTTAGATCCTCAATTGATTCATGTATGGCGAAATGGGCCCTTGTAGCTTGACATTTGAATCTTGACGCAACCGTTTTATTTTTGTATTCTTGAATACTTAAAAAGTGAAGCCTTAACACTTCTTGGAAATGCTTTGTGAAATTTTACTCTTTCTTAATTACGAATACGTCGTTAAAATTATACGCAATCAGTTTAAAATTCTTTGACTTATTTATTATTTGACTTTATTGTGGGTCTAAAATTATAAAAAAGATTTACATATAGAGTACGTCTGGCAAACCTAGATGACACTTTATCTTTATTAGATTATATCTTTATCTTTATAGATTATAGATTAAAATCCAGGATGTATTGCGATGATATTTTTTTATATTGGTAAATCATTGCTCCTGGACACGGAAGAATAAAGTTATGCCCCAACCACTTAAAATCATCCATAGATCAGTAAGTACGTTACAGTTTTAAGCATGTCGTCAAAGTTAACGGCCTCAACCCGCGTTAATTTCAAAGTTGCATTCAACAATGTCGTTAATTTTTTGCAGGAACGTTCGTCGTCCGATCGTAAACCGCTCAATGCAGTTTTATAACCGGGCACTTAGCGAATATGGTGGCAATTACGAATTTATTACAACGCCCAAACATCCTGGCCATTTTTTGCACACAACTATAAATGCACAAAGTGGGAGACTGCAGATTTTAAAGTAATCACTATTTTAAGAAATGTAAACAATCACAAACACATGTAGGAGATAATGGAATATTTTAGTTAAAACATTTATAGCATCATCAAATATTTACATTAGGAATTATATCAAACATAAAATGATGGACTCGCAATTGCCGCATCATACAAATCAGTACCGAGTCCGCGCCTAAATTTGAATTTGGAACGCGTGAGAAACCGCCCGCAGGGTCTCGAATTAAGGCGTTCGGAAACGTGAATGAACCGTTCTTTAATTAAGCGCGCGCAAAAAACAAAACAAGTTGTATGTAAAATGTGCTCACTTTTTGTTTAATTACGACCGCTTAACAAGAGAATTCTTACAAGGGTATAACTTCTAATTATTTATTCATTTAGATAAAAATTTAATAAAACACCGCCCGCCAAATAATAAACAGTCTGGCTGGCGAACGGCGTGGCTTGGCGTGACGTGGAAGCTGGTAAGGCAATATTAAAACGAAGCGAAGCCAACATTCAAGAGTACATAATTTTAGAGAAGTAGACAAGTATTTATTATCTATTCTGTGATATGTGGATGTTCACACTACACTACTATAGACAATTAATCGAACAAGGATTAATATACACTATTTTTAAACGACGATCGACACTTTTTCTTTCTTTTAACTAGCAGGTCTAAATTGATATAACGTAGTGAAAAAATTCTAAATCTATGAATATAACAACTAAATATGAAATAAAAATAGTGATGTAACAATATCATTGGAAAATTATGTACGAACATGTAATAATTTTTAAGTTTATTGTAGTTAAACATAGAAACCTAATAAAAACATATAGGAAATTGTATTGTTCAATAAAAAAATATTATCCATACACATTACAAGTAACAACGTAAACAACGTAAAGTAAAAATAAAATATTAAAATGATGTTGAAAAAATACTCGTCAACATGGCATTGCATGTTGAATTTTAATGAACAAGTAAAAGATCATTAATAGTTAAATATTCATGTTTTATATTACAGTTTAAATATTTACAATAACTGTTGTGCAGAATAAGATTAATTGCGTCACAATTTACCACTGATCAAGTGTTCATCGGCGAAATCATACACTTTTAAATATTACGTAGACGTCGCATATTTTATATATTATTTTTATAAGCTTTTTAGATATTTTTCTGCGCCTATAAAGCAACTGATAGGAATTTATTAATATACTGTACTCTGTCGCTGTATAAAAAATCAAAAGATTGTTTCAGACCAGAGCCACTATCACGGTTTAGGTACCTTTAACAAATTACTATTCTAAACCTATTTGGTTAAAAAAATATAAAAACAGCCTCAGTCAAAAAAAATGGAAATCACTTTAGGGACCCCAACTTTTTTAACAATTGTGTATGGTGCCTGGAAGTAGGATTAAGCGGTAAACCAGTTTCGGCCCTCCGCTTCGCATTTTACAGTTAGGGTGATTCAAAGTATTGTTAATGATGAAAGACATATCTTACAGACCTGATAATAAGTGCTTGGTCAACGTATGCAATATACGGTACATTACATGGCTCTAATTTACTGTTGATTTTGTATAGTTCCGTGTCTTTACGTTCCGCGGTCTCAGTTTGAACATAAATATTTCAATAGAGATGGCAACGTTTTAAAAATGTTAGTTTTTGATATAAATAAACCTTGTAAACAAATAAAATTAATTCAACAACCTGCATAAAGTCGGAATTGTAATTGACTAATATTTTAATCACAAACCATTAGTTATATTAGGTCGCAGACCTTGATTTCTACAAAGAGGTTTTGTACTAATTCAAGAAGGAGTTACAACCGCTGTAATCAGCCGAAAATAATTCTTATGTTTTTATTGTTAGTCCTCAGAATTAACAACAATATATTATATTTACAAATAGATTTATTTTATACAGTGATACTGCTACAGCATAACCGCAAAAAGGATATATACAGGCAACGCTAAATATTGTTGACTTTTTCTTTATTTACTTGAACGCGCTAATTTTTTCACCAGATGCGAGTTAATCCGCAATTCACATAGTTCAAATAAGTCGAATAACAACTCAGATTACAAAACCACAACTCATAACACAACAATATATGACACGGGATCAGTAGAACCAGTTTCCACCCCTAGGAACTCCTCTAGGGGACAGGCATTCAGCTCGTAAAAAATGCTTTCCCACTTCCCGTCTAGACGCGCTCGCGTGTGAGCTAATGATCACCATTAATATTTAATACGCCATTATAAATATTTAACTGTACCACCCGTGATAGTAACGAGGGAATTTGTAATTTCAAATGAACTCGTAATTGGGTAGTATTTGAATACGAATCGAAAAATACGTCAAGATTTTTGATAGTTTACCATTAACGTATTATTGAATAACAAAGCCAAGCCAAGGCGAGGGTCAAATTTGGTGTTTAATTTGATAAAAAATATTCGAAAAAGAAAAAATAAATTTCATATTAAGAATGAAAACAAAAACTGCCCACCGGCGAGTCGATTTCACACACGAAGAGTACCACACATTTAAAATTGCTGTCTTGCTCGGTGGATCCAGGTTCAAACCCCAGGCATACCTTGTTTCTAAATTATGTGCATATTATTAAATTGTCACTTACTTTCGGTGAAGAAAAACATCGAGAGCATACCTGCGAGTTCTACAAAATGTTCTTGCACTCGCACTTGCCCAGCGTGGTAGACTATAGTCTAATCCTTCTCATTATGAGAGGAGGAGAGCCGAACCAACAGTGGGAGAGTAATGGATTGATATGATATGATGATGATTAGATGTCTTTAACTTCGTCCTTTAACAGCGCGGGTAATACAGGGAACTACCACCGGCTTCTGTATGCGAGATAAGACGAGGTGTGGGCACGCAACAGTACACGAGTCTAATGTGCTGAAACATGCTGCTTTTTACCCGACAATGATATTTTTTCACTCGCCAATCTCCATGATAAAGCACAAGCCGCTACGAGATACCGATGTTTTTGTTCGAGAAAAACCAGTTAAATCTGATTCGTTTTTACGTAAAGACGATGTTTCAATTTACTAATGGAATCGTTTAGAGCTTATTCCAGTTCTTTGACAATTGAAAACTATTGTGAAAATAAACAAAGTTTGTTATTTTGAAAAACTTTATTGAGGTCTAAGACAAACACTTCGTATTTGTATAATATTAGAAAAGATATAACACGTGTGCAATTCGCGATGTCATTTTTAATATCACATAACGTATGCAAAGGAAAAAAGTTGTATTTAATAAATTTCAACGTAATTTCTCGCCAGTCACAGACACAACCATAATGTTAGTAACTATTTAATATAAAAATAATATCATAATACAAAGTTACATTATTTATTACTGTCATCTTCAGTGATTACGCCACAAACCTGTTTTAATACAAGACTTGATTAAATTACTTGATTTATATCATGATAATATGATGTTAAAGAAATATATAACTGTAAGTACCAGCACTAAATTTAAATTATCTATTAAAGTCTGCTTTAATTTGTCAAAAGTTTCGCTGTCATAACCTGTCGCCTTCGATAAGAATACACCTGCGTGAGTAAGATAACATCAATACGGATTGTCTTACCCGTTAATTAGCGATTTGTGGGTCATTTGCCATGTGCTCTGGTAAATTGACACCTGTTGATTGTTACCAAGCGACTTTCCGAACGACGAGCAGTGATAGCATAGTGATTGAGAATTGCGGACTCAATCTGGGGGATCCGGATTCGAATCCCAAGCGCGCACCCCCGACTTTTCTATATCAAGTGGGAATTACAAAGTAATTATCACTTGTTACACGGTGGAAGAAAATATTATGAGGAAACCTACATACGAGTTCTACTAAATGTTCTCAAAGGAGTGTGAAGTCTACCAATCTGCACTTATCCAACGCGGTATACTATGGCTGATGATTAAGCCTTTCTTTTTCTCTCTCAATTTTAGAGGAGACCCGAATGGAAGCCACAATAATGGGTTGGCTCCAAATTGCAGCGACATATTCGCTCTAACACTGGTTTAGGACAATCCAGATGGCGCCTAGAGCGACATAGACATTCTAAGTCACGCAAGGAAAACATACCTGAAATGCAAATACCCACAATCAATGCATAAGTTTTATATTACCTCATAATATTGCTTATACCAGTAGTGAAGAGGCTAATATTGATCTTAAATAGATGGTCTTTGTTAACTTTTAATATGGCCAATCTCTAACAGTTAAATAAGTCCTGGTATCTTCTTACGTGTCTGTCTATGTCCATCACACATTTCGATCACAAATTAATTTCCTGGAAACTTGAACAAAATAATAAATAAAAAGGAATAAAAAACACTGCTTTGTTATGATGAAAACAATTATCATATAAAACCCACTTTTTACGGCGGAAGAAAGAAAAATTAGAAGGAAAAACCAACCAACTCTTGCGTCCATACTAGCAACAAAAAAGTATGCGTTAATAACTAAATACCGTGTTATGACTAGACATATAAAGAAAAGTAAATAAACACAGATACAGAACACACAACATTTATTACATTTCCATTGAAGACTAACCGTCAGAGGGCTGTTAAAAGACTGCGTGTGCTTCTATAATATTAAAAAAAATACTCATACCGTTCCATTACATTACACACGCATGCTCTCAGTCATTACCCACCTTTAGGTATTTGAAAACAAAATACCTGAGAACTAAAAACAAATACTTGAGCCGGAGCTCGGTACTCGGAAGCAATGGTTCGCAATTATGTCTTTTTCAGTAGTGTACGTTACCTATGTTAATGGCGAAATTTTTTAATAGACGCTATAAAGCTGGTGGTAGGCGAGCGTGCATCTATCACTTAGGGAGTATTCCACTAACGTGTTCATCTGCGAATGACTTATAGAAAGCTTTGTGTTGCAACCAAAGACTATGAAGCCTATTGAGTGCTCATAGCACTTCCCCTCGCACGACAAGTAGTTAGTTTAAAAACACTGCTTCAATTGATTGTCATTGGTCATTACTAGGGATGGTGACGTATCTGCTACATTTTGATTGGTTGATTATATGTCAGCCAATAACAAGCGTGGATTTTTACCTCGTCCCTGCCCGCGCTAGAGAGTTACGTTTGTATGGTAATTAATATTCATCGGCCATCAATAGGCTTTATGATCTGTGTATCAAGCCTAGGATTTTTATCAGTCTTACCAACCACTGATATGATAATGATGGTAGTAAATAGGTGATGATCCATACATGCCTAGTTTTAGCTGTATGATATTTTGCAACCATGAACACGAGGTTCATATGAAAGTTTAATTTTGTTTGGTGCTTGGTATGATGCTTTCATTGACATTCCACTATATGAGCTGGTTTTTGGTGTTAATTAAATAAATAACTGACTTTGTTGTAGAGTCAGGTTCTTGATTTATTGATCAATGACTTTGATTTATAGTCAAAAAAGTCAGAAAAAGGTTGAAAGTTTTAGCCTTTAAGTTTAAAATACTTTGTATTGTCACCTTATAGTAATTAACATTATATCCCTTTATTAAGTATCAGTCTATTATCATGCAATTTAAATTATAATTTAATAATACTTTAATAATTAAAATGTCGCTGCTGTAATAATTTAATTTTGTATTATGTAGGTTAAATTATAAAAAATAAAATTAATTAAATTTGTCCAATGATGTATTAATTTTTCAAATGCCCTTAGCTATGAGATATTTAGATAAGTAGACTAGATAGTTTTAGTTTGGGCGAATTAGGTTTCTTGTTAAAAGTAATAATTATATAATATCTACTTTTATATTTGTTTGGCAGCGTCGCAAATAAAATAATAAGTTATCGTCCCTGATATGTTTGAAGAGTTTATTTGATAATATTAATTATATTTTACAAAAACATTGTGAAGTGTACATACGTAACTTCGATCAAATATTAACTAGATGAAGAATTTCAAGAAGAGGCCAAAATTCAAACGTAAAAGTTTCTAAAAAAATGTTAGTAATATTTATGTATAAAAATAGTTTTACATAGTTTTAGTTTAAAAATGTTAACTGAAGAGTATTATTTACCTTAAATTTGTTCTCACAGGGAAAAGTAAAAGAAATGAAATTCGTAACTAAATTAATAAGATTCATTTTTTATACCAAAAAAAAATTACTCTAATGTAAATTTACAACTAGCTAATAAGAGGGTACTTATAAGTCAAAGAAACGTACTTAATGGGTTATTGATCAAACTTGCCAAGTTTGCTCTAAGAGATCTTTAATCGTACTAATTTTGAATAGGATTTGAACCAAAAGAATATGCGGGTCACGCAGTAGCTTAGTACTTTACAGCGCCGATTTTTATCTAGATCTAGTGTAAATATGTGATCGAAGTTACGCCAAAAACATTCCACATTTGTACATATCTGTTTCGCTTCATACATTATGTTGTACATAGCCACGTCACACGAGCACATTATTCTTTAATTACACGCTTTTTATATTTTTGGTTTGCACAATATTATTTTGTTTTTGTTTTCTCGTTATAGGGCACGAATCAGGCGAGTGAGCCCCGCATGAACTTAAAGTCGAAACTGTTCAATGCGCTAGGTATCAACACGGGGAGCAATGCGCCGCACCAGTAGTCTAGAATAAGGCCTAGCTATGTAGGAATTGTATAAGTAATCACTCGCTTACAATGCGAACGGTCCTAAGTGTCAAATACCTTGGCGACTAACTGACAGACTAGCGTTGTGGTTGGCAAAAATATATTAGTCCTCCACAACCAGAGTGTCCAGAGCAAACTCCACCCCATTGTTTTATTTCAAGATAGCGAAAGAATTTGTCTATGAATAGACCAAATCCATAGACAACACGCACTACACAGTCGGAAACGTCCAAGTTCTTCTTGGTCTGTCATATGATCGACCTAGTATTTAGCACGTAAGCCTTTGTACTCTACCATCATAAGCATGGAAGTATTTGGAAGTTTTGTCTGAAATAAATATTAATCAAGTAGTTTTTCAATTGTATCATTCCTTATCCCGAGTACGAAGGTTTCATCCGCTCATAATTATAAAGGACCGTTCGCATTTACACTCAGTTATCGCCTATTTATTTGTATTTCATGAGATTGCTATATACGTCTATAGTACTATGATCAAGTTTTATCATTTTCCTTTTAATAATACCGTATTATTAAAAGTATTATCAATTTAAGAATGTTATCTCCATAAAATACAAAATAATAGGCATCGTAGCTTAGTATTATTTATTAGCATGCGGTAGGGATAATTTTATGAAAATATATTTTAAAAAATATTAAAAATACACTATGTGTGATACAAAGAAATATTATTATCGAAGCGTGTGAACCGTCCTGCTGAAAGATTTATTTTAAATTATAATAAATATAATTTTAATTATTATAAAGACGGTGCAAAGATTTTAAATATATTTTAACATCATGACATTTTGTTAGCGATCGTCGAGTTGCATTTTAGATAAATCTTTTCCTTTAAAGGATTTTTATAAAATTCTCCTTATATAAAATTTAATATGTTTGTTACTTTATCTACATTTTT
>DWNK01000865.1:0-10411 GCA_018250315.1 Hyalothyrus neleus pemphigargyra | reverse complement strand
CATAGTATTATACTGTTATACTGAACATAAAAAATAAAACAGTGTTAGTCATGGTTAAGAATTGCGGCCGCACACCTGGTCCGGGTTCGATCCCAGGCGCGCACCGCTGACTTCTAAAAATCAAGTGCGTATTAGAAAGTAATAATATCACTTGCTATACGGTCAAGGAAAACATCGTAAGAAAACCTACGGCCTAAACTACGACCTAATTTCTCCTATTTAGAAAGAAATTCCGATGCTAGGAGTGATGAGTTGATGATGACAACCGAACGTCATTTCGTCATTCACGGATAATCAGGAATTCGTTACAAATTTTGGTACAATTTCCCTGTTTTACATATCTGATCGGGACAATGGTAACTATTTACCATTAGTAGTAACAGTATTTACCATTATTTAAATAAAGCGTCTCATTACACGGAAATCTGTCTTTCTTAATACGAGATTTGCTAACAGTTTGGCTACAAAAACATAACTGCGTTTCTCGACCATTATATTAATAGCCGGGATAGTGTTGGAGTATTGTAGTTGGGGCTTAAGCGGGTAATCCGCACTCGGTCCGCAGTCGTCCGCAAATCCTCCGCGCCCGAGACAGCGATTATGTCCGTCTCTCGGCACGTCCGATGTCACGACACTGTTTGCCTAGATTAGCTAGTTGTAAACTCACTCTGTATTAAACAAAAAAATACCTACGACACTAAACACTCTATAGAAAATTATTGATTTTTTCTACTTTTGTCAAATCATGATGTATGATTCGGCTTGGAAGGTATCACTCTCACCATTTCTAGCGAAGAGCAATTCATTCGTTTTGGGGAAGGGCGTGGTTGGCCGGCTTTATGAGGTAACCATGTTATGCTTAAGCCGTTTTCACGAGTGCTAACACATCTGCGATTCTCTGCAGTAAGAAATCATTACTTAGCATAAGGGTTTCAACTAAGAGACGGTATGAAGTAATTTAGCATAAGGCATTCAACTAAGAGACCGTAAGCTACCACTGTTCGCAATGAATTCTTATTACAAATATATTATAAAATAAAACTAAGTAAATAAAGCCCTAAAAAGGACTTTAGAACCTGAATATCCTCGAAGTAAATAGGTATCTTTAGTTCGACACTGCGCCCACCTGGTCGCGAGGTCGACATCGGCACGATGAATTATGAATTTGAACTGCGGCTGAGCGCTAATATTTACTTGGGACCGTACAATGGTCCACATCTTGTATGCATTTTGTATTTCACCCCACCCCATTCTAACCTCTATCACCATGCCAAAAAGGTCATAGTGGCGTGGAAGAATTGGCTCGCTTATTCATGAGTTAGCGGACGTATGTCAGACGTAAGTTCGCCCATACTTACGTAATTAGCCAAACATCTCGTTCCTATCGATTTTCCGGAGGGGCTACATACAATGGTTATGTATCACTGCTTTTATTCTTTTCAGTTATTTAGTTTTGACATACCTACTCTTCTTGGTACCTATAACTGGAATCCTAATATCATGATTCAGAAATATTTTTAATTTCTACATCTATTACCAATATATGTAATAAAATAAACTTCTTTCGACAAAAACAATGATAATGAAGACTGATTTTAAGACTTGGTAGTTGTGTATTATGTATGTCATCAACCATTTATTGTCCCGCTGCTGGGCTCGGGTCTCCTCTCAGAATGAGAAGGATTAGGCGATAGTCTACCGCGTTTGCCAAGAGCATATTTGTAGACTTCAAATACCTTTTGAGAACTGTTTTTTAAGAACTCTCAGGTATGTGTTTTTTTACGAAGTTTTCGTTCACGTGTGATAATTACTTCGTAATGCGCACATGATTTAGAAAAGTCAGAGGTTCAATCGCTTGGGATTCGAACCTGGACCCACCGGAGCGATTCCGCAATTCTCAACTACTAGGCTACAGCCTATAGGTAGCAAGTTATTATTACTTTGTAATACGCACATAATTAAAATTAAAAAAATTAAAAATGTTTTATTCGTTAAAATCAAATTTATAAAAACAAGTCGCAATTAATTAATTAATTTTTAGACTGTCAATCTGTTGGTGTTAGAGTTCTTTACGCAGATCTTATTTCTATGCAGAGTTTTACTAACTTGAGTTTAATAGTCGATGGTGAAACAAGCCACCAATATCAAATAGAGTGTAAATAAAAATTACTAAGATGATTTCTTTTTTTTTAGAGCAAAGAATTAATTTGAGTGTGAAGAGTATACAAAAGATACCTAACTTTTTACTAAGTTCATTGAAATGACTGAATAATCTTATTTAGAAATGAATATTAAACAGTTTATTGTGTATTATTATTATTATTAATGAAAACATACATTTGAACAGGAATATATTTCTACTTATAAGTAGAAATATTTCAGATCCACTGCGACTCGCAGCGAGAGAAATATCTCTATCTGGGAGATCTGTCAAATTGAAAATTTAACACCCCTTTTTTTTTCATTGTCGTAAAGTAATACGTAACTACGAGTATACATTATACGAGTTACTACGTATACATATTCAAAAGACACAGTAACATATGGACGGACAGGGTTCGGTTAACAACATTTGGCACGAATCCCTAAAAACATTCAAACTGAAATCAATAAACATACATATTTATTTTAATAAGTAGAAAGTATAACATTAAAATCATTTTACTCTAACCACAGCAAGTTTAAAATAGTACCTTGCACGTATTAGTAGATTCAGGGGTCTCTTAATAGAGAAATTGCTTACAAAGTAAACCGATTCTCTTGTGGAGTCAATCACCTCCAGCTTTGTAAGGCTTTCCGATGTCATTGAAGATACATGCTCTCATGCACTCAACCCTTGCACGGGGGTGTTGCACAATGTAGAGATTCCTCGTTAGATATGCGCCGCACTGAACTGGCTTTTAGTAATCCGTAGAGATGCGATTTGATTGAAAATGTGATGGTCCAATGGCTAGAAATTGCTGATGTCTATATCTTAAATAGATAGATCTTAGATAAACAATTAAAAATATTCAGTATAAGCTTTTACTTAAATGCGCTAAAAGGAAAAAAAATATTAAAGCCATTCATTTTGTTACATGATAAAACTTTAAAAAGAACTGTCATATTTAAATACGCATATAATTTGTGTCTGTGGTGCTGATCGTTAAAGAGTACCCTCATTAGAAGCCGACCTTGGCTGAACCAAGCAGATCATGGTAGACTTTAGAAGCTATTAAAATTTAACGCAATACATGTGAATTAACTTTGTGTTCAAAATTTCGTGTCTCGCGGTCACCGATGTATCGCCATATTTAACTACGTATGTATGTACGTAGTTTGTCGTGTGGTTAGGTTTTAATGTGGTGTAGCTGTGGTCCGTGTGAATAGACACTGATGCGGAGTGAGCCATCTCGTGATTGTTGTAGCGGCAACATTGGGCGTCCACGGAACTAATAATAGAGATGAGGGGTGTTCACAAGAGTTCGAGCTTCGTTAGATATGCGAAGTGTCCGTCAACTGGCTTGTGTTAGCCCAGTTAGATTAGTGGTTGAGAACTGCAGTCTTACGGTTTGAGTTCGAATACAAAACTACACTACTATCGCTATTTTAAAAATAATAACCATAAATTAGTTGTCGTTTGGCTTATCAATGAAAGAAAACATAGAGAACCATGCTATATAACTGCTACATAGTCTTCTCACAGTGTGTGAAGTACGCTCATCGGTACTTGGCTTTGAATTAATTAATTATCCCTATACAGGGTGCCGGTTTAGTTAAAAAGCACTATTCCAACGTGGTGTATTGATAATTTATATCATTTAAATCGCAATTTAAAATGTGTATCGTTCTGCAATCTAATAATAAAGTGATTCATACTTAAATATACTATTTACGTACAATTTGCGAGTATCACGCACAATATTTCGATATAAAATTGATTCGGGTAGTATATTGTGGTCTGATTCGCTTGCTAAAGGATGCAGGATTTAAATCGGCAATTTGAATGAATGTTAAAGGTTTTTCGGTTCGGTATCAGTTCTGTCAGTCACATCTTTCGGTCTGAATAGTATAGCATTCATCTTAGCACTTACTATAAGTGCTAAGATGAATGCGATGATGAATCGATTCAAAATTGAGCGAATTCTACCAGTCCACACTTGTCTGGATAGACTATTGATAGCGATAGTACAATAATAGGCTGATGATGTTGAATGTAGCGATACTTGTATTACAGTCTTTCGATCAGTTGCATGCCAGGGAACCTGCACGCGTTCTTTCACCCTTAAGTCTTTTGGTATCAAGATCTTAGAGAAATAAGAGAATCTCCGTCATCCATCTCTCGTTCCGTCATCTTCTTTGGTAACAGATAACCTTATATTGATGGTTTGACAAATTGATTCATAAATATTAGGTATTCACAAGCTTACGATGTCTATTCCAGGTATTATGTCTCAATTATCCTGGTTTAGCGCTGTCGCCGACCACTCTAAGCCTGTGAGGCTAATTCGGGACTGAAGCTTGTAAAGGATTTGGTGGCTTTATTGCGCTGTAAATCCACGTTGAGCTTTAACATTTCCATATTTGGGAACTAAGTAAAGAAAATAAGTTAAGAAATTGAGTAATAGGTACGTTGGGATATAGGAATTATCCTAGTTTCTTACATGTGTTAAAAGTTTATACCATCACAAATCGGCTAAATTTACAGCGTGGGTTCTTGCAAAGAAACGCCAATTTACTAACTATAAATAAATTATTATTGACGACATACTTTAAGATTCATTCGATTGAGTAGAATTCCCATTAATTAAAAACATACTTTATTCTTGTCCTATAAAGATAGACGTAGATATCGAATTACTTGTGAAAATATCACTCTTAAATTAAGCTTTTACATACATCCAATTAAAAAACAGAAAAGCTTTGACTTAATTTTTTAAATTTACGTTTTAGCGTAAATTTTTCATGTAATCCCACATCGTGTTGGTACATAATTTTCGAAATCTTTAATTTTCCTAGTATTAAGCTAAGAACCTACTTTGAATTGTTACCTCTCCAATCACCTTTTAAAACTCGGTTAAAAGCTATTGTAGATCCAGAGCTACCGAAGCAAAATAAATACTTAATGGAAAATAAAGGATCTCATTAGTCGACTGCTCTGTAGTTAATAGCTGAGTATGGTTTAAAATTCCAGAATAAAACTATTTAATTAATGTAATTGCATCCTCGCTTAGCTGGGGCGGTCCGCATAAAAGAAACCATAGAAATACAAAAGGGATACGAGAATTTATTATACCAGTTAAATACTCCGTTCAGGATACCATTTAAACTTACCTTTAATTAAATAATATATAATGTGAACGATACATTGCTCTTGCATCACAGTATTGGCGTATTAATATTAATTAAATTGCTAATGGAAACTTATGGGGACGAGAATGCAGTTTATGCGTGGAGATTTGGCACAGATATACATTCAATATGTAGTAGCAATACTAGAAGTAATGAGAGTTTACAAGGTAGTGGAACTTTTTGTTGTATAGGTCTGGGAAGGACCATCGCCAAACACGTTCTGCCATAAAACATCAGTGTTTTCAATGTTATGTTCTGTTCTCTTCATTAGTGTGCTTTGTGGCAGAGGTTTTCGAAATAGCGTATTAAAAATATATTCCACGTAGACTATTAAAATATCATGAAAAACTATTTACTATTTACTACTATAACTATTTACTAGACTGTAATACATAATTTTACAAATTCGTACTTGGTGAGCGTTACACTACTGCTTCATCGTTATCATATTGTATGTTTTGTAGATTTTCATATTTCATGTAGCTTATATAGTTCGTCCGGGGAGGTCCCACCCCCTTATAATCCACCGTGGAGCAATTCTTTTCACGGCGGATTATGAGGGCGGATTTCGGATAGGTTTGTTGCGGATTCGCAATATGTACCTACACATATACATATACTCAAGAGTACCAATGCCTACGTGAGATAACATTATTATCTTATATAGGATTTTTCACAAATTATAGAACTATATTATTAATAATTACCTATTTACAGTCTTTAATGAAAAAAATAAAAACTTTGGTAGGTAATACATATTTATGGCCTCAATTATTGTCATCCCTCAATCGCGTGTACGGAGTAGAACTAAATATATTTTATACCAAGGTATAGCGTTTCACAAATACGTATATTCAAAATATTAATTACGTCTCTTTTGAGTAAAAGGGCCGTTTTCAACTGTCAAACTGCAAAAACGTGTCTGGCTAGCGACCTAGGCTTAGACCCGAGTCTACCGTGACTTCCGTGTTCCGGTATTGCACCTGAAACCCTAGATTGCCTCTTTCTACCTTTCCTGTCGACGTATACATACATGACATGCATTATAAATCCCATCATTCCCTTTAAAGTCGGCGAGCATTGCATTGGCGACGCTCGCCTGCCTCTTCGTTAGGCTAATACTCGTATATAAAAAAAACAATTAAGTTTATAGTAAAATTATCAGATTATGACATTAAAAAATTATAGTCTATTAGGATGAGAGCGTTTTAAATTGCTTACACGAAAGTGTAGCCTCTTAGCTCTACCGCAGGTGGGCGGGCGATAACATTGACGATACTAAAATAGAGTTAAGTTAAGCTGTTACTTTGGTGTAAGTGTTACGAAAGGTTAACCAGTAACTTATAAATACCCTATTAGGCGGCCAACTATTGACCTTTTATACATTTATTTAAATAGTCTCAAATTAAACCATTACGCTGCCCTACTACCGGCTTTCGTTAAATGTTTTAGGGAGAGTGTGCAATTACGTTTTAGGTTACATTTTTAATACATTCTACTCTATTTTGTCATTCTTTCCGTGCTAGTGCGGTGCATCTGTCGGGTTCGCAAAGCGTCGCTGCTTCCTGTGAGCTCTTTACGAGACTCTAAATATCGTTACCGGTATCGTGGCAAAGCAAAATTTATGGGGCTATCACTGTTTATGGTAGCGGGCCGTAATCACGTGGGCGGATGATAACATGTTTTTAGAACAATGATTAAAAATGAAAGCACAGCTCAACGAACACAATTAGATGCGGTGGACTATTAAATTGGGATTCGGTTTTAATCCGACTGGGAAATAGGGGGTCTCGTTCGAGTGCTCTCATTGCTGGAAAGAAAAAAAGTTGTGTTACGGTGTAAAACTTTTTGGGTGCTATTAGAGTAATTTCAAGGCTAAATTGCATGCGACGGCAGCCATGTGACGCTTATCTTTGAAATGAAATTTAGAAGGAAGGCGTGAACGAGCTATAAACATTGTTTACAATAAATGACTTTGCCTTATACGAATATGTATAAAAAAACTTTAGTAATAGACTTACCAATCAATCCAAAACGGCTAAATCAAAAAGCTTCAAATTCTGTAAATAGGTTCCTTATATGGCGATATCATGTGCGGATTACTAAGTAATTATCACTTGATATACGGTGACGGAAAACATAGTGAGGAAACCTACGTACCAGAGTTCTTAAAAAAAAGTTCACAAAAGGTATGTGAAGTCTAATCCTTCTCATTCTGAGAGGAAACCTGAGTCCAGCAGTGTGACAATAATGGGTTGATGACATATGGCGATATAACAAGGAAATTTGGAAATTTCACTTCTTACAAGGTATAGTGTAAGAAAATTATATTTTAACGTGAGCAAAACGGTGAACAGAAGCTCGTGTAAAATATGAATCAAAGTCATGTCAATCTTTTAAAATAGTTAGTGTTTTTGATTAGTTTTTGAAATGTTTATAAGATATTAAAAATATGGTGGAGGTACTTACAATAACCTTTTTAAATTTTTTTTAAGTAAACTACACTTAACGAGGTTGTTATTTTATGGTATTTTAGTTGGATATATATTTAAAATATTGCGGGTAACCTCTGAAAGTTTTGATACATGGGTCCGTTTGCGAAACTTAAGCTTTAAAAAAATTCAACATTTTGTATCAAAATATAACTGCTTCTAAGGCTTAGTAGGTACACTGTTCATCGTTCATTAACAGAATGTCAATTGATTCTCATAATAGTATTATACTAGGGGTTCTAGGACATCTGTGGTGACATGGTGTTACATTGGGGGAGGAACCGGAAAGGGGTTGATTTAAACTGACACAACTGTGGGCTGTTGTTCTAGTGTAGGCGTAAGGGACTTGCTGTATCTTGGGCGAGAAGCGAGTGAATTGTCATTCTAAATCTGCTACTATCCCACGCGGTAATTAGTTTTATCGTTAGTCATTAGTCATTAGTCACCTTCGAGAAAAATTTGTTGCCCTACGATATTTTTATTGTTGTTGATATCTACGTAGAAGAGCATTCTTTCATCTTTCAAAATTGAAATAATTCCAATTCTAACGAAACTAACAGCAAATGAAATCATTTGTAAGGCAAGGCACTAGAACTGTAACTATTATTAAAATACTGTAGAATATTGAATTTATCAATGAAATATGAAAAGAAAATAAAAAACATGCCCGCTAAGTTACCTACTGGATAAGAATCTACTGGTTTGCGCCATCGTAAATCCATACCCAAGAAATTGGTTTAAAATCGTTTATCGTACATATACGCATATCGCATATCAAATAGTTGTAGGATAAGAGAATTAATCGGGCTTTCTATTAAATATAAACATTAATTAATCCCAGACTAGAGCAAGTGTGCGGAACTTTATAGACGAGGGTGCCGAATGATATTATGGCAACAAATAGATATAGAAGTTAGCAAACATTTTGCAATTAAATGACATTTGCTGCAATACCATTTATATTTCACAACAACGTAACATGATAGTTTATTTAAAGATCAAAAAATGTGTATCTATCATTACAATACAATATTAATATCCAATATAATATTGCCGAAGTATAGATTTTGTCTTATTTAAGTTTTTCTTACCATTTTTTCTCTAACGGCAAAGCAAGAGTTAAGAAATTTTAATATGCTCATAATTTTTCAATCTCTAATAATTAATATGCAACTCTAACTATTGTCTAATTATATATATTTTTAAATCTTTTGTTTGTAGATTTATATATTTTATGAGCATGATGTGGAGACCTGTAAAAGTAAAACCACAATTAGGTACTAACCTCTGGACCATAACTTTTTAAGTTTTCGGCAACTACTCTGTTGTCCAATAATTATATTTCTTACTTAACTTACCTTAGAAGCGTCTGATAATTATATTTCTTACTTAACTTACCTCTTAAAATAAATACGTAGATTGTGCTTTACTTACGGTTACTTTAAACTTCGCCTCAAAGATTCCCAAAGTCGATTACACCAACAAATAACACATTAATATCGAACGCTCGGGTGGCACGTTCGCTGAATCCTAAAACGCAACAAAATTACTAAAACCGCAATCGTTATAAAAAATAGCGTGGAAGCAATCGGAATAAGTGCTCTCGGGTTTCCCGCGTTAGGCGGCCATATTGCAACATGGCGCTCGAGTAGGGATGGGACTCGAGTATACGACTTTATTACTCGAGTCCCTGAAACCAATTCACTTCAGTTCTGCTTGAGTTGCTTCCAGGTTTCTGTATGCTCTCGATCTCGATGGTGAGTTATTTTTTTTAATGGACTGGCCAGCGACCAGTCTCAGGCCTTGGTCTACCATCAATAACGACTTGTCGTATTCCGGTAGTGAACCAGAGTCCCCCTCCCCATCCTTCCTAGCCCTTTTCTCCGCATCCCTTTTCCTTTCAAAGTCGGCGTAACATAGGTATCTCTTCGTATAGCTTACCCATAAAAAAAACAATCAAATAACAAAAAAAAAAACAAACAACACTTAAATAAAATAAAATCCACAGAGAGAAGATGATACTACCTGAAGTCTATCATCACCATATCATACCATAAGTATATCCTTCAAAGTTCAAATATTTATACGTGCAGTTTATTTAGTGCTAGTAGATGAACCAATAAATTATAATGCAGTTCTTACGACTGCGACTTATTTTGGTTAGAGCAAATACATGTTTCTTTTTATACAATATACATTTTGTGTGACTTCTATATTACATATTTAAGGTAAAAGAAAATTCAATTAATTAATAAGTCATCGTGCGAATTTTATTTAATATTTTCTCGAGTAACGAATCGAGTCCATCAATACGCTCATAGCGATATCGCATCACTACGCCGGTGTAACGTCAAAAGTTCGCCGACCCCGCGGAGGCTGCACTCTGCAAAACAAGCAAGCCTCTTCATTCATAAAACCTCGCTTATTTAAATGCGAATCGTTATGATTTTTGTTCGTCTTTCATCACACCTTTACGATTCTGATTATACATTTAATATAAGATGCGAATGTAGAAATAGATCCGTTTTTGCGCGAAGAGTATGCACCATGGCTGGTTTTTATCCGTATTTTGTGTAGCGGGAACATCT
>DWNK01000864.1:0-10411 GCA_018250315.1 Hyalothyrus neleus pemphigargyra | reverse complement strand
AATGAGCGACCGGAAAATAGGTTGCGAGGCTTGACCGCAAGGGCGACGACAATGCGGTCTGGATGCAAGGTTCTTTGCGGTGGCCTTAAGGAATTTGCGTGTACGCTAAACAGGGAAATATATTATTACACGAACAAACGTTAGATTAGGGAATTTCACAAGACATACAACCGGTATATCTTGTGAAACCTAATCTAATGTAGGTAGCAAAGTTTGGAATCTCTAAATGAGATAATATTATAACAATGATCCATCCACAAATGGTTAAGTTATGAGAAATAGGTCTATTATTTTTTTTAATTTCACTTTATTCAATATATTTTCATTTCGTTTGATTAGTTTTGATCCTTTTTTATTTGTAAATGATTATCCAATTTATCAAGCAGCATCCATGAGGTCCGTTTAGATGAAACAATAATTACGCAATTTACAGAATATCCGAGTATTGTATTGAATTGGAAAATATATCTGAACTTGCATAAGCATATCAAGCGACCTAGTGACCGATAGATAGGCAGGCAATACCTGCAAATTCTCATGGAATAGAATGCAAGGCGAAAATGTAGCAACATCGTAATACGCCAATCAACGATCGCAGTTTCGCATCCCAAAACTGGGACACGAGTACAATTTCGTTCCAGTACGTGCGCACCGAGCCCGTTCGCTAACAATGACGATTTGGCAAAAGAAGAGTTAACGTTATTTAAAGTACTTGTAAGTATATTTTAGGTTTCGGTGCGGTCAATCTCGCTGCTTTCGTTTCGGATCGGTTAGAGATCGGTTAAATAGAGTGATTCACTCGAACTGAATCTGATTACAAAAACTTCCACCTACCTATAACATGGATATGAATTGACGTTATTTAAAGTATGTAAATATAGGTTTTGGTGTCATTAAAATCACCTCCTTCAGCTTCAAACAGAGGTCCATGAAATTGTGTGATTCACTCAGACTACGCCTATTCTATACATATAATAATACTGTAACAGTGAGACTGTTAGTTTGTGCGCTAATCAAGTAAAAACTGCTGGAGTATATACTGGCGAGTAACATATAGGGTACTTTTTATATGAATATTCAACATATAAAAAACCTATTCAATACAGGCAGTGCTATCGCCGATGCTCCGGCCAGAGGTTAGTAAAATATATAATAATATGTATATAAAACGAACTATTATTTGGGTACCTATTAGATGTAGGTATAATAATTACAAAATAAATTGACTAGTCATGTTTAGTTAAATTGCATAAAAGTCGGACGTTAAAAATATTATGTAACTGTTTTATGAATACGTTGGCACAATTTTAAATTAGGTACCACACTAACGCTATTTCTGATATTGGGGTTGTTTTATTCGGTCGGTAATATTTTCCGGTCGTCATTCTAAGTAGGCCGTATACAATACGAGATATTGCCATCCTGCGAGACTTTCACGAACTGTAGTTCGATTACCAAATGCGTTAGAATCTGTGTCAGTTTCATCATCGCACTGCATCCGTTCGAGGCTCGCGTGCGGTCGCTTTGTGTGTACTGGGTACACCTACTTTAGGCCGTGACCGCACTGAGCAATCAGTTTTTGAAGGTGGTAGAACTCTTTGTTTCAACGGTTCTGCCTTAGCAGATATATAGATAAGGCATGCGTATTGTATTACGTTATAAGACGTTCAACTTAGCAGGGGCAGTACAGACTGATTTTTGTTTGCAACTTCCCTTTCAAAATTAAACTTTAGCAATAATCCTTAATCCATCGGGTATCGTATATATGTAATACTCCTGAATAACATTTCAGTATTTTTATTTGTAACATTCCTCTCCTATTAAACTGCCCAGTGTGGGCATTGCCTAAGTGATCAGGACACACCAGCTGCGCTGCCCGGGTGTTCACTACACCGAGCATTGCATCTTGCAACCCTATATGCAATGAAACCCACAAGCTGCTATGGGGATCGGCAACCTTTTGTCACACCATAACTAAATTTATTTGTAAACCCAACGTAGAGCTTTTTCAATGTTGTTACGTCGTTCGATATAGTTAATGCTTAAGTATTTAATGTTAAGATATACACAACAAATTGTTTATTACAAAATAATATTCTATTCAGAGCGATGGATAACGTCTATCTAATGACCTAGCTTTTATGAAATACCCATAACAACGCGTGTAAGCACTTTGAATCACGTATGTTTGTGTTATTTGAACACGTTCTGTTTTTATAGATTATACTATAAATTTATAATATTTATGAGATAGTATCTGCATGGTACTTTTTCAGATATACTATATGTAGGCCACGTATATTATGTTTGTTGTGGAGCAATACCAAAATCTAAATATATGATTCTATATAAAAATAAAAACGATGCAAGTAGGTGTATTATACGTCAAAATTTTATAACGTTTTTGTTGTAACTGAAATATATAAATATATTCAATACGAATAAATAAATCTGTGAAATAAATAATGGGAAGAGTCAATAATAAATTTCAGCGGATGCAAATAAACGTAAATAATAAAATGCTGTAAAAACAATCACACAATCTAACAAGTAAACACTCGCCAAAAATTCGTCGACAATACATGATAATACTTCTTTGTAAGCTAAATTAGTGACACATAATTCACTGAATTATAAAACGCCACTGCAAAAATAAAAAAAATGGTGACATCAAAGCTATGATGATGTCAGTCACAAAACACAGATTAAACGGGCCGTCTCATTCGTGCGCAATAAAATGCCGGAAATAATTAAATTTTCAGTTGGCTTTATAAATCCTACAGATACGAGGGCGCCGGTCTCGAAAATTAAATATAATCACGGTCAAGCGGAAATCTCCAGGTCACACATATTGTACGTGTCAGAGGCCAGAGGTCGCCGAGGGCGGCCGAACGTTGTTAAGCAAGTAAACCAATGAGAAGAAGACAATGCAACAATAACGTTGTCCCTCCTACGTGGTCGTGCAAAAGGAAACTGTCACGATAAAAGTAGGTTACTTTAATTTTATTAATCGTTGTGACCCAGAAACGGAAGATGTGGATGGTAGGGACTAGATTGACTAGATTGCTAGAGATAGGGACAAGTATAACGTCGACAATTACAGCTTAACCTATTATGCTGAATGTTTCATTTCTTGTATAGAAAATGTTTTTACATTTTGATGCTAATGTTGTGTATAGGTCATAGGTATGATTAGGAATAATGCTGATGGTTAGGTCCTAGCGACCACTTTCAGGTCGGAGTCTACCGATAATAATTACACGTCGTATTCCGGTAATAGGCGTGAAAGCCTGAGATTCTGTCTTCCCCCCTTCTAAAAGCATGAACTCGACGTCACAAGATTCGCACTTTGTCCCCGGGCGTGGATGTGCGTCGTAAATCGCATCTTTCCCTTCAACACCGACGATGCTCTGATGTTGTTGCGAATGTGCATAGTTGGGGTTGACTACTTACCACCAGGTAGCCAATCTACTTTCTCGTTAAGCTTGTAAATAATTGAAAAAAATGATCAACAGGTTAGTTAGGCCGCTTTCCACAGGTGGTCAATTTTTCACACTGACGACTGCTCTTGCTGATAAGATATCGCACGCGGAGCGGCGCTGTCGAGGTCAACTGACAAATTTGCCACTATAGCAAATGGAGCGGCCCGACGACCTACATTCGATTTCAGTGAACCGTTCCCATTACTTGTAACAATAGACTAAGTATCACATGGCTTTAATATTGGTTATTAGACTACTTTTTGTTGCTGTCTCTAATAGCCATATTTTGGGCTTGTATTACATTGCTTTCAAGGTTGGTTAATTTAATGAATTCGTCTAACTAATTCATACTAATTCATAATATTACTTAGAATATTATTTACTTACAACGATAGTTGACCTTTCATTGAGCTTTACCATGATATGTCAACTTTTAACCAAGTATCGGTTATAGGATAATTTTCAAAAACCAGATTCTGAAGAAAAGTATTTCAATATCAAATATTGTCTTTTAAGTGTAAGTTTAACAATTTTGACTTACAATTGCGCTTTGGAGAGCAAAATTGCTTTTTATGAAAAATCGAAGCTTTTCAGGCTGAAATAGTCTGAACACAAGCAAATTTCATAGCTATAATTTATCGCGATAAAGTTTAAAGTTCAAAAGAGTGAAACATTTGCCTTTAAATCGTTTTTGCATACTAGTTTCATTTGCATGTTTTCTGGCGTATGTGCTTCAAATGTTACAGCTTTAGGACGTTGATTGGTCCGTTGAATTGAACCACGGTCGCGATTATCTTCATGATGAGTCTGTCCTAAATACTCCTCTAAAATGCGGCTACAGTCAGCTGACTCATGAAACAAAAAATTGTTTAGACGAATAAAGAGGTATGTGCATTTTTCGTATCTTTAAAGCTTTTGTATCTTTAAATCTTGGATATGACGAGTTTTGGGTCCAAACTGTTTTTGGTTTAATTGGATTACCTGAGGCATTTCGGTCATGTGCTACGAAATATGTATACATTATTATATTGTAACAATCTGTAAACACAACATGGTGAATATTCAATGTAGAGCTTCATTTAAACATTTTTAATACATTTAATCTACCTTATGAATTGTAAAATCAGGTGAAGAAAATAAACAAATACAGCAAGATTGCAACATTAGGTATATTTTAACCGAACAAAATTTTTCCGCATTGTTACAGTGTAATAGCATTCCCATTTACATACATTTCTTGAATTCTATGTAGATATGATAAACTTTTAATACGGCAATATATAATTATTTCTACTTCTTAGGGAATACAAATAAATACCTATTTCATTTATAATACCTATTTAGCTGTTAATCGCAAAGGTCCTTCCCTATATGACAACAAACACGTAAGATTTACATATTAAACTAATAGAAGTCACTTCCCTCTCGATTCATAATCACAACAACAGTAATATTTCATTGTTGTCGTAGCACCTTCATATTTCGAGTAGCATTATTAACTTTCAAGTATATTTTCGAAAGTATTTCCGTTCGTGCCGTAAAAACCACTTTTTAATTTCATGGTTCATAAGAAACACTTATTAAGAGAGACACTTATTGTTATAGACTTTCGTTGATATATGTCTTCTTTTTTTTTATTGGATTGTAAAGTCAACAACCCGTAAACGCTTGAGCAATCTCCGTTGAACGTATCGTCTCCCGTGGTCTTATTATAGATGTCATCCGACCTGCTAGTATCTCCTTCTATATTTAAAGGCATCGTCGTTTATAACGTTAGAATGTTAGGTTAGGTATAATCTACATTAGGTACATTTGAAATTGTCTGAGAGAATCTGTGGTGTTTGAAGTTTGCGTTATTGTGTAAGCATCGGTTCGGATGTTAATTTTAGGATTAGCCTTGATAACACTGGTAACTACGCAAATAATTTTAAATATGAGGTAATTGCGGTTTAAAATTCAACGCACATTATCGCTCGCCTATTTGAGTCGAACGGGGTGACAATGTGTCATTGACAGGCAAAAAACAATGAATAATATAGCGACACTTATGTTAAAACAATGGAATGGAATTGGAATAAGGTTGATATAGAAGTGTAGAACAATGCGAGTCCTGGTCCGTAGAACGTATAGTGTAAGCGAGTGAGTTTATTTTTCAAGCGATGGCTCATTGATGCAGCGTTCGCGCCAGGGGGGAGTAACCAAGTGAGCAATGCCCTCTTAACGACGACTGCGTGCAATGAGTCAGACGCCCTGAGGACGAAGCGACAATAGGGTCCTCGACTGGGCTGCTTTGAAGGACGGATTGTTTACTGCGAGCAATTTGTCCTGCGATTTCATCCATCTTTATTGCAAAACTTCAACATTTTACTAAATTTTTTACAGACAGGTGAACAGACGTTTTATTAGTTTCGATATTTTAATCAACTTTTTTGTAAAGTACGACCCTCTTTACGAACATAATAAATATAAATGTTTAATTTTAATAATTTAAACATAAAAGAATATTAATTTGTGAATTCTTTTTATGCAGAATGATTTTTAACAGTAACAGTTTCACTGAGAAAACTTTCATGTTAATAAGAAATTCAAAACAGCCTTGTAGAGAGAGAAGTAGAGAAAATGTACATTGCATTATGCAGCATCCCTTCTGAACGAAACTCGACTCGAGTGCAATCTGCATTCGTAACAAACTGCTACGTAAATATTATAGCACGAAGAAAACTATGGTTTAAGTATTATTAATTAGTACGGTACTATGACGAAGTCTTATAATACCGAAGTACCTATAAATAAAAACAAGATACATTTACTGTAAGTTAGTGAATGTTGAGTGACAAGATACCAAATTTCTAAACGATCGGAGCATTGGTAGATGCTCAGAATCATCCCATCAAGTAGAAAAGATGATCTGTCCTGCCGTCCATGTATGATACCAGCATCAGACGAGTAATTGTATGTATGTAAAAATTATAGTTGTAATAGTTCGTTATTCTAACTACATATATTACTTCCTATTTATGGTTTTTGCTCGGCTGCCAAGATTTATAATAATCCATTTAACTGAATACAAGGCCATCGTGCATTGTATACGTAACATGTAATTTGCTTTGACAAGTTATTCATTTTTAATTCCATTAAATTGTAACCGTGCAACTGCTAATTACTCGTTTACTCGCCATAGTCGTGTCACCATAGACTGCAACCATTTTTGTTTCGTTGCCACGCGCGGGTTTCTCCCCACAACTGATAGGATATGTGGATCTCCGTCAAATACGAATACAGAAAGTTTCTCGACAGGGAGTACTTGCGTATGCCCGTTTCAGTCGTGCTTTCAAAAGAATTAACGATATTAGGATTATCCGACAGATATTTAGTATGGTTACTCTAATGCCTATTTGCTTAGTAGCCAACTAAGAAGTTGGATGTTTTTAAACCAATAATTGGTAACTGGCCGACTGCTTAACGAGCATTTTGAATTAATTCCGGAAGCACAAGCAATTTTTGCCCATCCATCCATCCAATTCCACAGCGCCCTACGTTGCTTAACTTTGTAGAGCGTTAACGACTGTAGCTTACACGCGCTTGGCACAATAGTAATAGTATTATGTAAACGTTTCTCGGAAACGACTGTTTTGCAAAGATGGCAATAATCGCAACTATTGTAACAGTTCACGATAAACGAGATGATTATAAGAAAAAAATAAAACGAGATAATGACAAGTCTTTCAGTACTCCAACAAGTAATAGATATCGGATTTATATTAGAATAAATAAGGACAGATATGATTTATTATAAAGTCCTGTCGATTACGGGCTTTTCTCATGACTGTTTTAAAAAAGTCGCTAAAATAGCTAAAACCATCGTTATGGTAAAACTGTTACCCATGCCCAAAATATCCTTGAGACGGAACTCCGAAACGCCTATTTGGAAACGAGGCCCAAACCTTGACCGCATTTTATACATCCTTGGGGCGACGAATCCGTCGAAGTGTAAATGTATCCCTAACGTTTAACATTAATACGTCCAATTCGTGCCTATGAAATATTCAAATTATTTAAATTATATATTTTTATAATTAAATTTTCCTTTACAAGTGATCATTTCCATAACGTTTCCGTACACTACTTTTATATAGAACTGGCAAACGGCCCATATGCCTATCATTTGGACGTATAGAATTACGCTATTGAAAATATGCACATACATATAAGTAATTTAATGTATTTATTGTGCACGCACGTGAACGCAGATGAATCGTTAATTTTTTTTTTCAAAAGCAAAAATAAGTTTTTACTTATTTATTAATCACTACACAAAAGAATGTAACTTGAGCAGCCGCTAAAGTAAAATAGTGTATCTGAAAATATCTTATATCTCAAACTGAACACAATGTATTCAAACCTATTTTTTTATTAATAAAATAAATTTAGGCTTTACTAGATGTTATGTTAAATTAGTTCCGAATTTAAATTGAGTAAGTAGTCTAGTTGTAATTTAAATTGAGTAAGTAGTGTAGTAGTTTAAGTTGAGTAAGTATCTAGAAAAAGAATTAACGAATTATTTCGAACATTAGTAGGTATCATTTATCAGATTATAAATGCCGCCAAAGATCATTCTTATAAAAGTATCAGTCAGTTTATTTTATTGCAGCTTTTAAAACAACAACAAAATGTGTTTTTTTCAAATTTAGGTATAATAATTCGGTTTTTGGCCTTTCGTCCTTGTGGCCTGTAAGATTTATTGGCGGGCGATTATCTCAAAAACCTGAAAAGCATAACAATGAGTTTATTGCAATATTATTTTATATTTGAAATGAATCTTGAAATTTGTAATTTGCAAACAATTTTATTATTTTTAAAATGCATAGATACAGTATCTTTTGTAGAATAATAATAAAAGGCACATGATAAAAAAATTGGTCAAGTGCAAGTCGGACCTTTGGGGTTTGGTACCACTGTACAATATTTTACACGACATATGTTTTAAAATCCTCGAAAAACAAATATATTTCTTGTATAGTTAACTTAAAAATTAATGGGGTTATTTTATAGCGGTCATAGTAATTAGTAGTAGTAAGCTTTTAGGATTAAGTCCCGCCTTCATACCTTTACATTTTGTATGGTGCAAAAGTTTAAATAAATAAATAATGCAAACTCATTGAACATGTCAACTCTGTCTGTCGGGAACGGAAGCCTAAAAATAACATTCTGACAAAAATATATAGACATTTTTTTTGTGAATTCTAGCAGACCAAACATTATTTCGTTTAAATTAATCGAAACATCCCAGCTGTACCTACTATGTACGCCCGTCAGAATGAAAAAATACATTACACAAAGTTAAGTCACACACAGTAATTCGTAGGTGTGACGTGTGAAATAATCAAACATACGATATATCCAAGGCTACGGCGACCGCCATAGTCTGAGACCGTTGTAATTTGTAACAATAACTGCTCAATGTCAAACCTGACCGTTTCCATTACACATAGTTGCAGACAATCGTAATTGTCGCTTTGAAAATATGCTTCCTTCATTTGATCTGCTTGGATAGAATCGTGGAGACTTTACTACATACATGTCAAACAGCACAAATATCTGTAATGACATTTTCTATGAATCTGTTCATAATAATGGAACTAGTTTTATTTTGTCAGACATGACCTACTGTTTGAGTAACACGCCCACATGACATGACAATCTAATAAGACATTGAAAGTTACTTTAAATACATAGCATGGTTCAGTTTAGCCTTTTTTTAAAGTAAATCAGGAGTTAAGCTTGCAGCAGAGACTCCTGCTAAAACTTTAATTAGAAAATAAAGACTACCAATAAAACTAAATCGAAACCTTATGAGTAATAGTTTATGTCCTAAATAAGGCTAAATGTTATAAAGGCAGAAGAAACTTTGTATTGAAAAACCAATATTACATAAGCTTCTCAATGAAAAAAAAAAAACAGTCGAGAGTTTTATAGAATAGAGGTATTGCATAATAATAGTATACCTAACCTCGAACAAAATCATTATCTTGATTCTTTTTGAGATAATAAATCTGGTACTGGTGGATAAGGTCTCGTCATATAAAGAAGGCCATCTCATTTAGCTATCATTTACTGTATCACAAGCAAAAATTATAGTTACCTTCAAGACGTTCGCAAATCACAAGGATTCTGCAGCGTCTAGTGTACTTACGCCTACTGAAGCAATTATCATCAACCCATTATTTCTATTCGCTGTTAGGCAAGGGTCTTCTTTTGTATGTAAAGGATTGGTTAAAGTATATATAAAAATAATCATATTTATATTTAATTTTTCACCGTACACGTGCAAGTCGTGCAAATGCAATTACGCTTTCTTCTGAGCTTTTTAAAAGTGGCGTACAAAGCTCTGTTTCTAAGAAGATAGCGAACCTTGGTGATGCAAATGTTCGTAGTCGGCGGTGCCTATTTACCATAAGATGTCGCTAGGCTGACTTCGAATAAAAAATAGTAGGGATTAGTAAGCTAAACGCATCTTTAGAACATTTATTAAGTCTCAGGTATCATTACTTTTCCTCGATCATAAATCGAGTGATAATTGACAAGTTACGTGCAATTGAACACAGAAGCAAAACTCCACAAATACACATTTCGCGGATAAACGACCCAGCAAACGCGGAACTAAACGCCACCTCTATTCGTCCGAGATGTGCGAGGACGCGCAAGGTGACCGCGCACACGTGTGACGTTGCGATCGCGATATTCGTAAGCGACCTATACACGATCAGTCCGATGGATTACTGATAGATAAAAATAAAATAAATATAAATAATTTTTTGAACAACTCACTTGAAACTAGGCAGAGCCTTTGCTATGGTAACCAGACAACTGATAAACATACATATATATTTCTAAATACAACCTTATATAGATAATTGACATCCAGACAC
>DWNK01000863.1:0-10416 GCA_018250315.1 Hyalothyrus neleus pemphigargyra | reverse complement strand
AAGGAATACCGTCTTCTGTAATACACAATTTTGACAATACGACAAGTCAAATTCAAATGTCAAACACGTTTTGAAGTTTGCTTGTTGCTAAAAGATTATACAAAAATGTTCTTTAACATTATTTTCATTTTATATTTTTATAATTATTTGTTGTTATAGCGGCCACGAAAATACGCAAAGTGTAAAAATTTCAAGTGCGGTTCGTAAGATAGAAGCCTGTGACAGACGGACGGACGGACAACTTAGTTTCATGAATAGGGTTTCGTTGACACCTTTCGGGTACGAAACCCTAAAAACTAGATTTTGATGTGACTTTCCATATATAGAAAACGTGGGTACATTTTCTCCTCCACACTAGCCCAGCCTCGACAGACAGTCGGACATTTATATTAACTCGAGAATAAGTTATCTCGGTTATCATAATCTAACAAAAGATCACAATGGTCTCTTACAGCATCATCAATATATTACCAGGTTGTCCAGATGGAATCGTTTTGATACTTGGTCATTACGTAGTTTTGGCAAAGAAGATGTCCATAGAAGGTAATTTATAACTTATTTTGTAACTTAGTAAAATGTCATCAGTTTCAATAACGAATTTTTGCTGCTTAAACACACTAAGAGTTAGAGCGTAATATTTTTAATTGTTAGTCGTTATTTTTTTAATCGGATAATTCTATCTTTTACTAAAATAAAGTTTACCAACTTTTTTCACAATGATCACGACGTCGTCGCACACACAAAAACATTGAATACAATTTTTTTGTGTGTGCGACGACGTCGGATGTGAGAAACACCAAAAAAAAAAACCAAAAATATATACCAATATACATGAACCTTAAGCAGGTGATTGATCGGTTTGATGTCGACCGCGCCAATTCACGCTATTGGTCCGATTCATTCGATCGATTTGATGATCATTGTTTATTGGGCATAATTAGTACGTTGTTCAACTTTCGTGTAACACTTAATAATATACTTTACAATTATCAAAATGTATTGAGCGCGCTACAAACTACGGGACCAATTGACGGAGGTGTGAGCGCGGTGAATTGCCCACGCAGCGGGGCGCTCCCCACTAGTTCCCAGAACTGATGTCCGATAGCCCGACCTGGCTGGGATTCAAATTTTTTACTAATTGGGGATAAGACGGGAATTTCGTGGGATTCGCGAACCGTTTTGTCATTGCATTGCGCATTCAAAGTTGTGGATTGAAATTTACGTATTCAAAATCTAAATGGTTCGATCAATAAATCCAATACAATCCAAAAGGCATTATGATTCATGTAGGCTTACGTTTAACTGGAACTCAAACACCATTTTAGGTTCCGTACCCAAGGAGTACAAACGGGATAGTGGTCGATAAATTAAAAAAAATGCATTTAATAGGTGCAACTTTCAACAAATATCAAAATATATGTGAAAGAGAAAAGCAATCAAGTGTGAGTTGGACTCGTACACAGTGGGTTCCATACCACCGAAACATAAGCACTTTACCTATACAGGTTCTGATTTAATTACCTACAGTAAAATTTGTATCGTTAATGTATCGTTAATCACTTTAACACGAGATAAAGTCATTAAACGTAGTCTATTTTGCGAGCGAATTATTAACAACCTATCTAAGGGAATGGCATTGAGCTTTATAACCAGTGTTTCGACCAACTTGCCACTTCAAGCTCGGCCTTATGTATGTGGGAAGTTGAGCATCTATACTACACTCAAGAGACTTATCTGCTAAGAGCTTGACTTATCTTCTTACATTGTTGCAAGCAACATTGATCATTGTTCATTACCCACGACAACAACACGTATCAAAATTAAAAATTAAAGGGATATTTTGGTAAAAAATTAAGGGTATGTTTATATGTTATAGTACATTGTGGTCTGATTATACTGTTAAAAGGGCGCCGGTAATTTAATCGGCACATCTATTGTAAAGTGGCACAACATCCATTTCTTATATGTATATATTTCACCAGTGGCTGTGGTTCAGTTACAGTTTTACTAAACGTATAGATGGATTAAAAATATAAATAAAAAACCTGTCAGAAACTGATAATAAGGGTCAGATTTATAGCTATTAATAAACTAATACGAACTAATAATAAACCATTTTACAAAATAACTTTTGACCGCTGGAATTATCACTTTTTAATACACCGATACCATATAAACCCAATATTTTATGTGTGGAGGGATCTCATATATCATTTTTAATCGATTGTTGTGAATCAATATAATATGAAGCTATAATCTACTTTATTATAACGTCGTAAAGTTGCAATTGTAATGCCCAGATCGTATTTGATTCTTCTCAAGTGGGTGCAAATGAATGGTTTACATTCTATGCAATATAGACATGCAAATAATATCATTTTGATCGCTTGTATACATTCCTTTAAATAAATAATAATATCGGTCTTTAGGCAAAGTTAAAAAAAACATAACCGTTATAATATATATATATATAACATAACATAAAGAAATAATTTAAATACCTACTTGTAATATTATTAAAAGACCTCGGAAGAAGAAGGGATGAAGACTTCGAAGAAGAGTCAGCGAAATCCACCAGATTGTAAGGTTAATGGCACCTATAAAAGAATTTGATCGTTGGACTGTATGAAGTTAGTTACAGATCTGTGGTGGAGGGAAGGCATTTGAAGGCAAGCGACAACTGTCAGGGCGGAGTCTACCGTCAATAGGGACATGTCGTGTTCGGGTAGTACCCCTGAGAGCCAGCGTTCCTCTTATCATTTTGCCCATCCTTCCTATGCCATCCCATTAAAATCCCTTTTATCCTTTTAAGTCGGCATAGCAATGGCGACTCCTCTTATGTTGCAAATATTCATAGGCAGCGGTAACTAAGTAAGTAACGGTTTGTTACTTCCATATAAAAAAAGTGTGAATAGGTAGGCAGCAGGGATTGGCAGCATTAACCTCGTTAGGGGATGATTTTTCAAAAACCGTATCTTCTTACGTCGAAATAAAACATCACACCATCGTTATAACTTATGACCAGTTTTAGACTGCCTGTCCGTCAGTCTGTTATTTTGTTATGTAGATATTTAATTTAAAACCCACAGCGTTTAACTGCATCACATTTGCATCCTACGTGGTCATCATAACGACATTATTCTTAACATAAATCTTAAGTGGATTCACAGAACACATATTATTTAGAAATGGCTCAATTTCTTTTATAAAATAATATCGTTTTTATTCAGAAAATAATTTGAACACGGGCACGAAGGCTTCCTATACTATACTTATACGAATGTATATCAACCCAAATACTTTTTTCATGATGTAACCACAATTTACGGTTTCTCGATTGTTTCCTTTACTTGCTATGATAAAATGACAACAGAGTAATCCTATACCTAAGAGTTCCGTTTTTATTTTATATCTTTATTTAACAATTTTGTACACGATACACTTAAAAAATAAGAATTATAAATTAATTTTAGTACAAGGGTAATGCCTCATCAACATCATAACATCACATCAACAGCAGACCTTGATCATATCCTACGTTGCTATTGCAATGCCAACTGGTAGCCTACACACGAGTATACCTACGTGTAAATAGCAGACTTAATTAGTTAATTTCTATCTATTATTAAGTCTGTGGCTCCGTACATAAAGGGGCGACATTTCTGTGTGTTACGATCGTTTTGTGTAACTAATTCCATCCTGAGTTGTATTAATGACCATTAAAGCTTTAATAGCCAATTCGGAACAAGATCTATGCTAATGTAATTACATAGATAAGATGTCTACATTTCTATTATATACAACCTTAAATATATTAGTGTGTCTGCGAATTATATTTTTGTATATAAATATTTTAAAATTACGTGTCTATTCGTATGCCTAGGAAAGGGAAGTAATTTAATATTTTTTTTAATTCTACACTGGATTTTAGAGAGTGGATTGCTTTTCACGACATTTCATTAACAATTGACTTGAATAAAAACAATTCTTTTGAGCAATTCCATCTTATCTTCTCAGTGCTAATAGTCTTCGAGAAAAATGGCTATGATATATGTACATCGTAGCCACCACTATGATATACGTTTGTTTATCACGAGATAAAATAAAATATATAAGAAGATAGATTGAAATTGCTAGAAAATTGAGGAGATAGGTTGAAACCATTGAAGATTACAGGGATATTGGATAAAAAATTAAGGCTTATTTTTCATTTCATTCGGGTAGTTTATCGTGGCTTGGTTCACCTGCTAGAACAGTGCATGTAATTAAATCGGCGCCCTGTAAAGATCAAAATGATGACGGCTTTGCTTTTGCCATTCATACAAATATTACAGATCTTAAAAATTCTCAACCTACGTTGTAACGAGATAACTTTTGTAAAAATTAAAATTCTTACGATAAACATCATAATTGTTGTTAATGGTTTCTTTGACACTGTGACCAGATACACTGGTAACTCCAAAGTGTTAATTAATTGCATATTTTATTCAAATGCCGTCCGCGACCAACGCCGAAACGTAGCCATTATCATAATTGGCATAAACAAAATCTCGGCGCTCTTTGATTTAAAAATATAACGAACTAAACTTTGCGCATGACGTCGTCTGTAACAATAATAGCAGTATTTTTGTGGAACATTATTTTTTAAAGTTTTTTGTAACTTTTTACAATTAAAACAAGCACGAAGATCTTTAGAAGGTAAATAATGTAAAGATTATTTATTGTTGTATCGCTGTTAGTAAATAGTGATACAACTATCCTAAATCTGCTTTTCAGAATTAATACTTAAAGACCTTATTGTACAATCATACTTTTCCTAAACAAGACTTTAAAGTCGAAATAAAATATTAATTTAAACTAAGAAGCTAAAAGGAATCTTTTGAAAAAGAAACTAAGGGGTATCTCAAAAAAATGTCTGCTAGTTTTTGTCTGCTTTCTGCAACCTGTATTAAGAATCTTTTACATCCTGTATATTAAATCATATTATTAGAGTCAGTATATTATATGTCAGATATCATCATTTATCTATGATTTATAGTTAATCTCAAATATGCATGTTTTGGTAAAGTCACATGTTTAAGTATTAATTTTATGGCTATTATCACTAAATCTGCGTTAACAAGTGGCTATAAAAATGGAAATGTGGAATAAATAAGTTTTGCGACCAATTTTGATGAGTTATCCGTTTTATGAGGGTTTCGAGTGTGTAATTTGAATCGCGAATATTTATTGTCGTTTATAAATTTAAAGTCACATTTGAATTCTTCAAATGATGTTACAAGATACAAAATAACTTTTTAAAGTCATTCAGCGATAGTCAGAGCTTAAGAATCATCTCCACAACGGGAGTCTGCGTTCAAACTTCATACCTTTGTTTTGGCGAAATCATGTGCATATTAAAAACTATTTATCATTCTCCTTTATCAATAAAGGAAAATGTTGCGATGAAATATTTCCGCGATGTACATAATGTTCACATAGTGTGTGAAGTATATCATCTTCCTGGTGGTAAGCTCCCATCGTGTGAGCTGACTGGCTAGCGACCACCCTTAGGCCAAAGTGCCATCTACCATCAATAGCGACTTGTCCTGTTCCGGTAGTGCGCCTTAGAGCCAGATTCCTTCTTCCCACCATTCCCATCCTATTGCGGTTAATATGTCGGCGTGTCCTCGGGGCCTGTGGGTTCTCAAAGCGTCGCTGCTTCCTGTAGGCTCGGCGATACGAGACCTGCACCTTGTCTCGAGGTGCGTGAACATGCATCGTAAATCCCATCTTTCCCTTCCTAGCCGGCGAGCATTGGCGACTCCCTTGGCTTTGCAAATGTCCCTCCAGCCTCATCGCTATGCTTAAACATAAAAAAAATATCAATCCGCACTTGAATAACTTGGTAGAGTACCTATATACCTACCATCCTCATTCCTTCTCTATCATGAGAAATGAAATGCGTGCCCGTTTGTGATCGCTGTAACAATAAATTTCATGGTCCAGGAGATCGATCACTAATTATTTTATCATTCGTATTTTATCAGCGAACTTCACAGAAGACTATTTAAGACACAGAAGACAGAAAGTATGTTACTATATTAATACCTTATATTAGAAATGCAAAAGTTTGTTGTTAATACATGTTTGTTAGTTTTTCAAGCAAAACGGCTGAACAAAAATATAAAAAGCTAAACAAAAAATTAAATAGACTCTGCCTAATTATTTAGTATCGCGTTGATGTCTTTTTGCAATGATGGCCTAGTAAACAGTAATAGCCTAGTGCTTGAGTATATAGAGTAGATAAGAGTTAGAAACCCAGGCGCACACACACATATTTAATATCATGGGCGACTCAGTCACTAACTATCAATTGATTAATTATTTGTGCATATGGAGTATTAACACATACTTTAGTTTGCATTTTATACCAAATATATTGTTTTATTATAGTAACTTTTAAGTACGCTAAGCGGCATAATATGTTTTGTGTTATATTATATTATTAATTTCTCTGTAAGTATATTTGTAAATTCTTAACAGAAATAAAGTCTTTAATCACAATTGCTTAAACGGAGAAAGAAAAAAAATCGTAATGAAGCCTATATTAAGTATATAGGTTTCATCACGATGTTTGAGAGTGTGAGTTAGGTACACAAAAAGAAAATATTCTCACAGGTAAATATTTTACATCTACTAATCCGCACTTGGCCAGCGTGGTAGACTGTGGCTTAGTTCTTCTCATTCTGAGAGGAGACCCGAGTCTAGCTGTGAAACAGTAACGGATTGACGATGATGTCTTTTAAGTGTATAAAATCTTTTCAGTGTACAAAATCATCGTCATACATTGGTACGAGTAGAACAAATATATCAAACCTACGTTTGTGAAGTGAAGTGCCGTTGATAAAACAAATTTATGCCGTAAAAGGTGCGGTTGCTACTCAAAATCTTCGTACTTCCACTTTGTAGGTTTTGGGGCGGCAGCTCGAACCGTCCCACTCAATACTTAGTAGAATGAAGGTTAGGTTATGGATAGTGAAAAAAACGAAAGAAATATCATAATTTGCTCCTGATTTAAATAAAAATATTTAAAGGTTTTAATAGAAAGACGCATAGGTACTTTACTTTTATTTTACTATTCAATATTATATGAAATGTATTTATTATTATTAGACTGCTTACTGATGACTGGCTATAGTTATGTTGGAACAAAACGTGCCATAAATTACAAACTCACACAAATGACGTAATTTCCATAGATAATCATTAATATATCGCTTCCTTTTAATTCATTATCATTCATGTCCACTGATTTTATTGACACTTTGGGATTTTTTGTGATTGTTGCGGATAGACTCGGAAGACGGTGTTTAATGATCTATCCGGATAGATTTAGGAAAATCATAGGTAGGGATCCGTACCCATATGGAGTTAAATAAATCCTAACAAGTCCTTTGCTTGTACGGAATCTGTCGTAAAGTGACCGACTTGCATCCACAACTCATTATTTTTTTTATTTGTCGACCATAGACAATACTATTAGGTGTAGAAAAATTATTTACGAAACCACAGATAGACGTTCTAAAATTAACTTAGATTAATCATTCTTAACCACAATCCTTAAAAAGGTTTTTGTATAAACAAAGCCTTAATGATTGAGATAGTAATTTCGTAGTAAAAAATTGAGGATATCTTACTAATTGGCAGGTTCGAAATTCCTATAGGTGTCACTATATGCACAAAAAAGGGTTAAGGGGAATGTGTCCGGGAATTCGATTGAGGAATTTTCTGAAATTATTTAGATTTTTTGTCTTATTCACTCATTTACAGATGTTTGATAGGATAGGATTTTTTGGGTTCAGTTGTGTAGGAATATTACTGACGCTCCGCTATCTGTCCGTCCGTCCGTCCGTCTGTCATAGGGTTGTATCTCTTGATTTGTATACGCTAGATATTTGTAATTTTCGCATATTTTGTATTAATATGGCCGCTATAACAACTAATAATATAAATATAGTAAAAATACATAATTACTAAACTATTTTTAAAAAGTATTAGTAATATAATATTATTGTATGGAACCCCTCGTCTGCAAAAGTTCTCCGACTTGCACTTGCGGGTTTTTTAATATTGGTGTGATAAGTTTTTAAATTAGTGGTAAGGATCTAACTAGTTAGCGACCACCCTCAGGCCGGACTCTGCCGTCAATAGCGACTTGTCGTGTTCCACTAGTGTGCCTGAGAGCCCGAGTCCGTCTTCCCCCTTCCTATCTTCCCTATCTGATCTCATGCCTTTTCCCTTCAAAGCCGGCGTAGCACTGGCGACTCCTCTGGTGTTGGTGGCGGTGACTACTTATCATCAGGTACTTAGCTTGCGGTTTCGTTATACATAAAAAAGGCGTCGCAATTGACTTAGAGATATCAAATTATGTATAAGATAGAATTATCAAATATCTGGTCACTTCAAACAATATCTGATTTTCCCCAGCACCTAACCAACGAAAACCTAGCATGAGGTCCACATTAGACTACCGTGGTGTTGCCATAAGCCAATATAAAAATAACTTTACGGCCCATATACATTGTCTCGGTAGCCATGGAATTAATTTACTATTCAAGGAATTATCAAGATTTTCATTTTATACGCTTTTTATGTTCGACTGGGCAGTAGTGTCTTTATTATATTATATTTATGGCTCACTAGCGACCTCCTGCTGCTACTATGGGAAAGTTTTATTCTGTACTAAGTATAGATGTTTCATTCCTAAAGGTGTTTGAGACTTTTTGAAAGAGAAAAGACTTGAATGACGACGATGACCGACGGACTGACGCACAGTAGGCTCAGATTCGATTCCTGGCCTTACCCTACATTTAGTATGAGTTACAATGAAAAACCGTTCAATGCACTATTTTGACACTTTTAATTTCAAAGCTTTAATTGATTGAGATTTCGGCGATTGAGTCGGCGGCGGCAGTCAGTACGCTTAGTACATTTTTTGCTCGTTTTCGACCACTCGATTATCGAAAACAAAAACTTTTGATTCCGATGATTTTATTGAATAAGAACCTCTCGTTCATTGAGTCGATGGCTTTCTTAGCCAATACATGTGGCAGAATCGGAAGTCGATACCAAATATTGTACCAAGATATTTTGAGTATAACTCACACTAAGGGTGCTGTAAGGCTCGATGTAAAATCATCGTCCAAATAAAATGTCGATCCGAAATAGTGTATCGTGTAATCGAGGACTCTTTGATTGAAAGTCATATTAAGGACCAGCCGTTCAATATAGAATTCATACATAGAGCTTTTGATCGTTATAACACAGGTAGGGTAGTTACTTGATTTTGAACATATTTATAAGGCATAGAAAATGTGTAGCTTTGCTACTACCATTCGAAAGAAATGAATCCCCAACAAATGTGTTATTATTTTTAATTCCAATGTCATTTCCAACCTAAAATTACTTACTTTTCTGGTTGCTCTGTTGAATAGTGTCACGAAAAAATATGCATATGCAAACATTTGTAAAATAAAGCGGGGATGTGGGGCGGATACCCAAAATCAATAATGTATTGGAATGGAATGGACAAATCATTACATTCCAACTTAATTAAACGATTTGGACGCCAAAAAGCGCATATCACAGGATGCTAAGCCAGTTCGTATTGGTCAACGGATTTTTTTACAATTATGTTTAAACAATGGGCAGTTACGGCTAATTTCCTTGAATCCACCAATGACAGTAGTCCGAAGTGGTCGATAAATTTTTGACAGTCGATAATGCCGTTAAACTGTTGCGACCACCGACCTGATGTAAAGCTGTGTTCACACAGTTATCTTTTTGTAAAAATATTTTTCACATATCTTATTTTTTTTAATTTGCAATTATAAATGCAATTGGCATTTGCAATTATTATAAAATATGTAGCATTAGATGTAGGCCAGAATTATCGATGTTACATTTAAGTTACGGTAAGATAAAATCATTTTTTCCCATTTAGTCTTTAGGTAGATTCAGCAAATCTAACTAGACTACAAGAAGAACAGAAGTCTTACTTGAAGTGGACCACAGTCAGCATCAACAGGTGTGGTGAAGGTGCTACGATGTCGATCGTACAGAACTTTATAATGATTTTTATTTGCGTTTATATTCGCTATATTTGCTACAAATCTAATGTTATACATGCAAATTTACGTTTATTTACATATTTTTTCGTGTATTCCAGCACTATAGGTACCCAACTACTAATGAATAAATTATAGTTCTGGTAGAATAATACATATAACACAAAAGTAACACGTAAAAAGGTGTTTTAATACAAAGATCGAGCCCTAAATCAAGTGAATATGCATAGCACACAGTTGCATTCGGATCACGCGCTACAATTTAGTGGCAGCCGATAAGATTTTTGTGATCCGCATAATAATACTA